>SCLD01092844.1:0-12555 GCA_004367895.1 Oikopleura longicauda | reverse complement strand
TTTTTGGGTGAATTTATGACACATTCATCAATTTTTTTCAGCAAGGTCCTAGAAACGTTTGTTTCCTCCACACCACGAGTCGAATGTTTTGATTCTTTTTCTATTGAATTAGTTGTTTGAGATGATCTCAATGACGATGATCGTGTTCTAGAACTTCTCGATGAACTTGACCTAAGCCGTCCCCTTTTCCTCGGTGGTAACATGGTCTCCTCTTCCTTTATCAGGTTTTATCATAACGTTTATAAGGGGATCTCATACTAGAGTGACCCACTTGCACTCATGAAAATGAAATTGCAAAATCATATGAGAGTGTTCCATTCGAATTTGTGCAAGATCAAGACCGAGTGTGACCCCCTTTAGAAATAACATTTTCTAAATTATACGAAAGCCATTCCTTGCCCGATATGTCTGCTCCCGACACAGCGTTTTTCTCATTGTGTTTGATAGTTTTCAACTCGAAATGATGTTTCGATCTCGATATTTTTTTCGGCCCTGGTTCCGCAACCGTTTGAGGTTCTTTCAAAACAGTTTTTTCTTTTTGTTTCATTTTTAGCAAGAACGAATTTTTATCGAAATCGAATTTCGGACGAAAATGATTTTTGAGCAAAAATGAATTTTTATCGAAAACGTATTTTTATCGAACAGATTTTTTAAAATGCCGGTTTTCTATCAGCAATATTTTCTTTTGTGCTAAAATCGAACTTCTTAGATAAGAACTTCTCTAGATAAATATTTCTGACGTTAGTTCATGGTTCGCTTGCTTAGAACATAAAAGCTAGAATACTGGTAATTTAAATACTTCGATTTTATAATTCAGCTGTGTTACATAAATGTGACTACCATGATGCTTTTTCGTGTTACGCTGAGTTTAATTCCGAGAAAATTTGAACTTTGTGGGAGCATTGAACACAAAATGGCAAATTTTCGGAACAAAATTTTCATTTTTCGAAATTAAATGTTCACTTTTTATTGGAAAATTTTGAGTTCTTGTTTTTTCGCAATAAAGTCTGAAATGAGCAAATTCGACCTCGTAAATTCACTTTTCTCGTTTGCGTGGGCGTTAGCGTGGCTATGTTAAATACTGTTAAAATCTCAAAATATCTCCGCCCACGCAAATGCCCGCACAGTCTCATTTTGTGGTGAGTCTTATTTTTGAAGCTTAAGTCCTATTTTGAAGTCAGATTTCAAAATTCGAAAATTGCCTTTTTTCTTGCAATAAATTTTGAAACCAACCATTAAAGTAAAAACTGTTTCCTGATTCGTCATTGGTTTCATAGCCCGCTTCATGATCTTCGAAGCTACTTCGTCTTCGCTTTCTCGGAGTTGAGTCACGTTTTTTATCTTCTAACTTCAAATTAGGATTAATCGGAGCAGGATTCATCGGACCGGGATTCATTGGACCAGGATTCATCGGATCGGATTTCATGGAACCAGGTTTTATCAAACCTGAACGATTTTTAAGAATTCAAAGAGAAGTTTTCTCGCACTCTCTATAAAAATTCTCATATGAGCTTTACTGCCACCGACTTATAAAATAATTTCAGTGCTCATTCGATTGATATAGCTGTTAAAAAGTAATTATAGACTATCTCCATAATCGAAATTCTATTTTATGATGGCTTACGGTAGTTTGTAAATCCATTAGCACATAGTTAGTCTGAGATTCAAAACGAAGCGTCGAAACGTGTGTCTTATGACACTAGCTTTGAAGTACTTGACCGTAAATATACTATATAATACAGTCTATATTCCGAACATATAATCGGTCTAAGAAAAATTCGTCGAAAATTTATCATTGAACCAAAACTTTGGTCCAAAAGCCTAGGTCGAAGCAGGCATATAATCACAACTGATCCATTTTCGAAATTTGACCAAAATTGGGGTTAATACCCCGTGACATTTTAATCAAAATTTTTAGATCAGTTTCAGTGGGATTAACTGAATTTCGAAAATTTCCCAAATTTTTTGAAATTACTGCTCAAATCTAAAAATATACCTTTAGTTGTAGAATCTTTGAGCGGCTTTGAGCGGCTGGGAATGTGTTCAGACTGTTGTGCATCTTTGGCTTGGATTTTTGAAAAATTCTCAGCTGCTTGAAAATTGATTTCGGTTGAAACCAGCTCATTTGAATTCCCGGCCGTTGAATTGATATCTTGCTCAGACAAAAATGAATTTAACATTTCTGACTGATCGTCATCGGCTCCTTAAATTAAAAGTTATAGCTCGATTCTACAGGAGGTCATACATTAGAGTTAAACCCTGGTCTTCAAAATCTTATGAAAGTGTTCCACTCTAACGTGTGCAAATTCAAGACCTGGTGTTTCACTCGACTATGAGACCCCCCTATAGACTACCGGTACCGAACGACTAAAATACCGGAAGTGTTCAGAAAACCATAATCAATATCTGGCCAATTTTGCCAAAGATTCGCATAAAAATCATATTTGGGTAAAGTCATTTCTCTTAAAGAGTCTTAATTATTTATCTGACTAGAAGACCTTGGAGATTCAAATACATGATTCTCATAAGATTATGAGACACACTTATTTTTGGAGAGGAGTCTATGGGACGGTATGGGTACGGGGACGACAGTGGAGGAGCAAATTTGAGTAAAGATAGGATGATAATAAATCTGAAATTCGGGGGACAAGGACGATGTGCGACTAAATGAGTCACATGACACAGAAGTGACCAAAAATATCTTGGCTCAAAGACAGATATATTGTCTAAAAATTCGTATGAAATTTTCTGAAATTAAGTTGAGTTTTCCAGAAAATTTGGATGAAATTTGGATTTCCCAAGTTTTCCCGGTATTTACCTGAGTGTGTTTCATTCCGATAATCATTGATGTTTATCTCGGAATATACAGTTTCGATCGAATGAATGCTTATTTCTGATAATGATTGTTCCAAAATCGAGTTTTCTAGTTCTTTTCTTTCAGAGGTTTTGAAATTATCGGGTCAAGTCTATAGTTGACGCCGGCATAGCTCAACTTGACGGTCGTAGCTCAAAGTGGGCGGTCATAAGCCGAAGTGTACGGTTGATGAAAGTTTAACCCAAAGCGGCTTTGGCAAAGCCTCAAAGGGAGTTTGATATCTTTAATTATCAAATATGACCGTCTATTTTTGCGTGACCGTCCACTTTGAACCGGACGCAAATGAACCAATCAGAAGAGAAGGTCGATTCAAACCCAACCTGAGAGAGATGTAGTCAAAACTGATTTCTGACTCGTTGTTATTATTTATTTCTTCTGAAGTTTCAGTTTTTATTGTATACTTTAATTGGACTCATCAATAAATTCCGTAAACCGGAAGTGTTCCGGAAACGTATCGACAGCGGACCGGAAGTCGACCGAATATGTAGCGGATGTAAAATGAAAGTTAATTTCAAGAGATCGGTCCTTTTTGAGCACTCCCAAAACGGAAACCATCTGTTGTTGAGTCTTTTCGCGATTGAGATCAAATCCCTTCGATTCTATTAAAAACTTAGGTTGATTTCAGACCTTATTCCAAAAATGTACAAATTTTAAAAAAAGTGTCATCGTGTGATTCAGTACCAAAAAACTACAATTTAGAGCATGTTCCAAACCGATTTTTACATGGTCTGTAGATTTTTCAACGCTTGAGTTATTTCAGCTGAGCAAATGGTCAAATGATGACCATCTGTGGATATTGCAATCATCCAATTATCACTAGATGGCGCTACAGAGCAATTAGATATTTAAATGCTTTTTGACGGTATAATATTATTAAAATGAATCTTATTTTATAAAAGTTTTATATAGAGCCCATAAAATGTTTATGAACAATATTGCGTTAAAGGAGCAGAGTTATCACAAACTATATGACGGAAATCCAAAATAAAAATTGAGTTAGAATTTATCGATAAAAAAGTCTGAAATCTACCTTTTCGATTCGTTCTGCTCCATTCTCCAAAAATAAATGAAAATTCTCAGCAACATCAGAATCAACTTCAATGTTATTTTCAATTATTTCATCCAAAAACTCAAAAATTCGAAACATCAGATCGACAAGAACTTTATAAAGGGTCATATGAATCATATCTAGGGTATTTAGAGTACGAAATTCGCTAATCCCTTATTGGCTCAGCCCAATCTTTGAAAATTATTCCGGATAAATTTTCCAGAAAATCGGGTAGCCGTTCCGGAAATCAGAGTTTTCAAGAATTTGCCTATAAGGGGTTTCAATTACGGACACCGATTCAATGACCCTAACTTTGAGCTCTTGTTGGAAATTTTGTGTTCGAGTTCGACTCAAGTTCGACATTGTTCGAGTCTGTTCGACACTGTTCGCTCGACTTTCTGATAATTTTCGCTCCTCTGAATAGCTGCGTTCGTGATTTGTTCGTGTTATCTCTGAATGTGTTCGCGAGGATTCTGAATCAGTGATTGAATCTGAATTGGAAAGAATCGAAAGATCAAGTGGTGGAACATCGTTGATTTCTGTTGACATGTCCATCCTTGACATTTTTATCGTTGACAATTTTCTTGTTGACTTCGTAGCTGAATCTTTTACTGGCAATGATTTTGTTGACAGTATTTTTGTCTCGGATGATTTAGTTGACGTTTCTACAGCTGATATTGAGTTGGTTGACAGTCGTTTTATGGGCAGTGATTCCTGTGCCGATGAGTTTGTTGACACAGTTTCAGTTGACTGCAGTTTCGTTGACAAATTTTCTTTTGATGTTTCATATGACAACGATTTTGTTGACAATGGTTTTGTCGACAAATTCTCTTTTGATGATACAGTTGGCAGTGATTTTGTTGACAATGATTCTGTTGACACTGATTTCGTTGACAAAGCTTTTGTTGACAAAATCTCTGCTTTTGATTTTGTTGACTGTGAATTTTTATCTTCTGCTGAAAATGATTTTGTTGACAAATTCTTTATCGATGCTGTGGATGACAGTGATTTTGTTGACAATGATTTTATTGACAATGATTTTGTTGACGAATCTTTTGTTGACACTCTTTCTTGTGATCGAGATTTATTAGTTGACAATTTTTTGGTTTCGAAGTTTTCACCTGACACATCGCTTGTATCATCTAAAGCACTTTCAACGCGTTTGTTGACATCATCAATGGCATGAGTGATGACATCATTATTGACGTCAGCAGTGACATCATTGTTGATAATAGTGGTGACATCATTGTTTACTTCGGTGATGACATTAGAGGTGGCATCATTGTTGACATCATTGACTACATGATTGTTGACGACATGATTGGTGACATGATTACAGATATCATTGTTGACATTGTTAGAAACATCATCATTGACAATATGTGTGACATCATCGTTGACATCAATGGTGATATCGTTGTTAACATCAGTGCCAACATTATTGAAGACCTCATTGTTGACACTGTTAGAATCATCATTGCTGACAATATGTGTGTCATCATTAAGGACATCATTGACGATGTCAGTAGTGATAGCCTTGTTGACATCAGTGATGACATCATTGTTGACATCGTTGACGACAACATTATTAACGTCAGTGTCGACATAATGTAACACATCATTGTTGACATTGTTAGCCATATCATCGTTGACAATATGTGTGGAATCATTGTTGACATCAGATGCGACGTCAGTAGTGAAATTTTTATTGACATCATTCATCACGTTATTGCTCACATCACAGTTATCATCATTACGGACGTCAGTGATGATATTATTATTCACATCATTGGTGACGTCATTGTTGTCATCATTTTCATACGTGAGATTGTTGAAGGCAGGTTTGACAACTTCACTTGCGTCAACGTTGGTCCTATCGTTGACAACAGTTTGTGAACCATTAATTTCATCGATGGTGACGTCCATATCAAAATTTTTGGTGACAATTGTAGATTGATTTTGGGTAACATCAATAATCTTATCGTCAACAATATCTTTGTCAACAATTTCTTCGTCATCAATTTGATCGTATTCAATATCTTTGTCAACAATTTCATCGTCAGCAAATTCTTCGTCATCATTAGCTGTGTCAACAATTTCTTTGTCGCGATTATTTTTGTCACCGATTTCGTCGTCACCACTGTGAGTGTCGAAAACTTCTTTGTCGTCATTTTCTTTGGCAACAAACTCTTTGCCATCATTTTCTCCGTAATCACTATCGTTGTCACCAATGTTTTCGTCGGCATGGTCGTTGTCAACACTTTGATTGTCACCAATATCTGTGTCAACATTTTTCTGCTGTGATAGGGAAGAGAGACTTTTGAGAAACTCGGCATTTTGAACAAAGTTCTTGAAAATGGGTTCCGGAACTGGATTATTGGCAGACGAGTCAATAGAGGTCATTGAGCGCAATGAGAGGTCATTTGAGGTCATTGAGGGTTGAGGAGAATTTGTTCTGAGAATAGACTGGCCAATTACCAGGTCATCAGAATTTGTACCGGAATTTTCAGGCTCAATAGAATTTTGTTCAATTTCGGTGATTTCATCATTCATGATTGAACCGGAATTCGAATGAGCAGATTTTTTACTGATAGTATCCTTGAATATAGGATCAGGAAGATTTTCAGAATCGACTTTTCTTTCGACTTTGTTTGATTTCATGTCCACTATGAGATTTGTGTTCGGTAAATTATTATTGATTCTTTTCTCAAAAGCGGATGAACTTCCAGAACTACTTCCGGTGACACTGATGATTTCACTTCCGGTTGCACTGATGATTTTACTTCCGGTTGAACTTCTGGTTTCCCTTCCAGCTAAAGATCTGATTTCAGTTCTGGAATCACTTCCGATTGCACTTTCGATTTCACTTCCGGTCAGATGTTTGGCTGCATAATTGATTCCACTACTGAACGTCTTTTTGAATTCACTTCCGGTTGAATTTTTGATGTCACTTCCGGTCGCACATCCGGTAGCTTTGTCGATTTCACTACCGGATGAATTTTTGAATTTACTTCCGGATTCACTTCCGGCCACACGTCTGTCTGCATAACTGATTTCGCTACTGGATGTTCTTTTGATTTCATTTCCGGTCGCACGTCCGGTGGCTTTTCCAATTTCACTTCCGGTTTTGTTACTGGTTCCATTTCGTATTTCACTGATAGTGCCACTTACTTTTGAATATCTGATTTCACTTCCGGTTGTACTTCCGGTGTTATTTTTGGACACATTTCTGATTTCAGTTCCGGTTCCACTTTCGGTGTCCCTTCCGGGTTGACTTCCGGTTTGACTTCCGGTAATGGATGAGAAGCGATTTGATTCAACTGAGGCTGATTCAAGAATTCGATTTTCGTCAATAGTTTCCAACATTTCGTCAGACGATGAAAACTTATTTCTCGATTTTGATTTTCTGATCGATCTCCGAGGTTTTCGAAATTTTTTGTGACTGCAACTTGGTTTTCGATCAATTTCTGATTGGCTGGAATCTGATTGGCTGAAATCCGAGTGGCTGGAATCTGAGTGGCTCGATTCAGATTTATAAACTTTGCTCCCACCGTGCTTCAAAACTGACTCTGACATTTCTATATCCGTAGTCGACGAGACACCTTTTACTGATGAACTTCCGGTTGAACTTCCGGTTGAACTTCCGGTTTTAATTCTGATGTCACTTCGAGAATTTGAAATCACGTTTGATATTTTTCGTATTGGGAAGCCTTGAGAAGATGTTCGGGAAAAATGTTCCCTTTGAGAAATGTTCGCTTTTGTGCATTTCAGATCTTCAAATGACTGTTTTGTTTCAGGAACCGACCGGCTTTGGTTCGTGGATTTCTGATCGATTTCATTGGAATCGCTTATGGATTCCGTATTGGACAGTTTCTTTATCACAAATCTTCCTATTTCAATATGGTTGTCGGAAACTTTATGAGGGTACCAATATCGAGTTTTACATAGGGTATTAAACCAATGAAATTTTTGAAAAAAGTAAATTTCATATTTTGGTACCTTCCTATACTTGATGTAACACTCGATTTCGCGTTGGTTATTTTTTCCATCGAAAAGTCGTTTTGATCAATTTCTTTCAAACTTTTTGATTCACTTCCGGTTTGAATTTCAGTTCGACTTCCGGTATGACTTCCATTTTGATTTCCAATACGACCTCCGGTATGACTTCTAGTTTGACTTTCGGGATGACTTCCAGTATTATATCCGATATGACTTCCGATATGACTTCCGGCATGACTACCGGTATGACTTCCGGTATGACTTTCAGTATGACTTCTGGTATGACTTCCGGTGATACTCTCGGTATGACTCCCAGTATGACTTCTGGTAAGATTTCCGGTATGACTTCCGGTATTACTCTCGGTTATGTCAATTTCCTCGCCACTTGAATCGGAATCCAAAGAACTAATCATTTCTTGTAAATCTTTATGGTCCTCATTCATGAGACCCTCGCTGACAAAATAACGATTTTTATATTCTGAAGACTTCTTCTGGATCTTATTTGATTCTGAAGACTTCTTCTGGATCTCATTTAACTCTGAAGATTCTCGTGTTTTAATTGAACTGAAGCTTTTGTCAATTTTTGAAGATGTCTTCAAATCAGAAGAGTCAAATGCTTTTTCGTCAAGGTCAGCTTCATCGTCATCGGAAGATGAGGCCGAATCGAAAGAAGACAAAATTTCTTGAAGACTTTTTGACGACACTGTTGACTCGGCAATTTCATCATGACTGAGCAATTTCGAGTCTGAATTCTGTTCCAAGATTTTGAATTTTTTCAATTCATTTGTATTCGTTTCGGAATCAGAAATTGAACTTTTCGAAGACCTGTTAGAACTTGAACTAGAGTTCAAAATAAATAGTTTTTTAGTTGAAAAATAATTCAAGAACTGAAATAACTAAAAATCGTAAAAAACTGAAATAACTAAAACAAAAAATTAAAAGCTTAAGCATTTTGGAACCCTGGCTTGAACTTGAGTTCGAAAATCTACGACTTCTTCTTATTGACTGACGTTCTTTTTTGCTGACTTTCGGCTTTTTTTCATCCATTTTCAATGACGTTTTCGACGGAAATTTTATGGGTTTTGTTTCATTTTTTTTCTTTGAGCTGGCTCTCTTTTCAGAAGAGAATTTATATTGATCGACCATTTCAGAGTCGATTTTATTCTCAGAATTATTTTTCTGCTTTTTGGATTTTGTCTCATTATTGAATGTTTCAACAATAGATTCATGAGCAACCGATTTCTCCGCATGAGATGAACGTCTTGATTCAGTTCTGGAGACACTTCCGGTTGAACCTTCAATATCACTTCCGGTTGTACTTCGAATATCACTTCCGGTTGTACTTCGAATATCACTTCCGGTTTTACTCCCAATATCACTTTCGCTGACATTTTTGATTTCACTTTGAGTTGCATTTTCAATTTCACTACGGGTTGTAGACTTCTCAGCAACCAAGTTTTCAGTACGAGATTTTCTAGCCTGGGATAGTTTTCGGGATTTACTGATGGTGCCTTTACTGATTTCACCATCGGTTCCCTTTTTAGTTGCATTTTTGATGTCCTTTGTGGTATTAATCTTCTCAGCAAGTATTTTTCCAGCATGAGATGAAGTTCTTGATTCATTTTCGGTGACACTTCTAGCTTCACTTCCTGTTTCAGCTTCAAAATCACTTCCGGTGGAATATCTAGTTACACTTTCGGTGACACTTTGAGATGCATTTCTGAATTCACTACCGGCTGTAGACTTCACAGCAAGAGATTTTTCAACATGGGATGATCTTCTCGAATTACTTCCTGGTTCACTGCTGGTGATTCTACTGGTTTCACTTCCGGTTGAACGTCCAATATTACTTCCGGTGGCTTTTGTGATGTCACTTTCGGTTTCATATTGACTTGAATTTCTAATTTCTCTACTGGTTGAAGATTTCTCGACAAGTGATTTCCCTGCAAACGATTTCCCAGCAGAAGATTTACCAGCATGAGACGAATTTCCCGATTCAATATCGGTGACTCTGGTTTCAGTTCCGGTTGTTTTTTCAATATCATTTCTGGTGGCATTTCTGAATTTACTTTCGGTTGTATTTTGAGTTGCGTTTCTGATTTCACTACCGATTGTAGATTTCTTAACAAGTGATTTCCCAGCAACAGAGTTTTCAACAACCAATTTTTTGGTTACAGATTCCTTAGCATGATCATGATGAAGACTGCTTGATTCAAGTGTGTCGGTTGATGTCTCGACAAGCTGTTCAGCTGAGATGACAGTCTTTGACTTTGTATTTTTGAATGAGGATTTTTCAACAAGAGATTTTTCAGTTTCGTTAGTGATATGCTTCTTAGAAAGTGTTTTGTCAGTCCTGACGTTGCTGGCCACATATTTTTCAGCACTGGTTAATTTCTCGACATTGCGTTCGGTTGAGATAACAGTTTCGGACTTTTCAACAGTTTTTGATTGCAATTCGCCAGATTCAATGAATTTTCCAGTTGTATTGTCATTGCAAGCAGCTTTGCCTTCTGTATTTTGAAATGAAGATTTTCCAACAAGAGCTTCTTCAGTTTCGTAAGTGACAGTCCCCTTCGCAGTGACTTCGCCGGCAATATATTGTTCAGCACTGGTTGATTTCCCGACAATGCGTTCCGTTGAGATAACAGTTTCGGATTTTCCAACAGTTTTTGATTGCGATTCTCCAGCTTCAACGAATCTTGAAGTCGTATCGTCACTGTAAGGATTTATTGATTCATCAGAACCAACCGATTGTCGAGAAGTAACAGAATTGCAAGGAGTTTTTTCAATTTCAGTTGAATAAGTATTACTTCCGGTTGTGGATCGGATTCCACTTCCGGTGTCTGAGACGAGGCTGATAACTTCAGGATCTTGTTCATTGACAGTTGAATTTTTCACTGCATTTGAATCCAGGCAAGAGTTTGAGCTTGAAAAACTTCTTGAAGTAGACCCCTTCGTTTTGATATTTTCAGAATCAGAATACTCCAGGTCAGAATCAGATGTTTTTTCATAAAGATCGATAAGATTTTTTATTTGATTTTCATTTCGAACGCTTTTAATGGTTTTTCAAAAATATTTTTATCAAAATTACGGTATTTTAGAATTTTCCACCATCTAAAATGAAATTCAACCAAATTCCTTGATAGTTTTTTAACGAGTTCTAAACTTGATTTTTCTGCTTCGAAACTGAAGTCTCTTTCGTCTTTGATTTCATTTGATAGTCGACGTCTTTTTAATATTGTGGCCTCTGATATTTTTTCATTGGTTGAACTTTTAGTTGGGTGTAAATCAAGCAGTTTTTAGGTCATATGAATTTTTTGACCGAAATTGTAAGGGTAGTTCAGAATCAAACCATTTTATTTTCGAAATCAATGTCGGAAAGATTCGGATCAGAAATACAACGACTCTGAAATGGAACGATGAATTTCTGGATCGACTCAGAATCGATTGAACATGGCATCATTCTATTTCAGATTCGTTCTATGTCGGATCTAGAAGGGTCTGGACTACCCTTAAAGCCTGATATTTTTCTCGAAATAGTTTGCACCCTAACTTTCGGAATTTGATAAATTACGTTTTGATATCATTTTTCTAGTCGGAGTTGAAACTGGACTTGGAGATTTAAGACTGAGATTCAGAGCACTATCAACTTCCATAGAAATGGTTGAACGGGTTCTGCTGGTGTTATCTGATTGGTGGATAGCATGGTCGATTTTGATTGGCTCATCGTTTGACTTCAATTTGTCGAAATCGATTTCCATGATGGCTTTGTCTGCGGAAGATTTTTTCGTGGAATTTTTTTCCGTGGAAACTTTTTCCGTGGAATACTTGAACTTATCATTTTTTGGAATTTGATCTTTCGAAAACGATAAATCGAGTGGTTCAGATTGCTTCGAATCCATTCCAGATGATTCGCTTTCATATTCACGTGATTCTGATGAACATGTTGTCGATTCTAGGTTCTGATTGGCTGCTTTTCGAGGTTTTAAAAAATGAGCCGATAATGAGGCTCCTGATTGGATAAAAGCTTCGTCCAATCAAAATTCAGCATGACATAGATACCCTTCCTAAATGTTTCCATCGCAAGATATTTTCAAGTTTTTTCTTTAGTTTGTCAAAATTCTTTGTTGATTTCCAGTCTTCATTCTCAAGAACGTTCAAAGCTGCACTTAATCTCGCTGAGGGAAAATTAAAAATAAAGGGGCTCCAAGATTAGAGACTCGAAATTCGAATTCCGTTCCTGATGGTTGATGCTTCGATTCTCTTTTCGCATTTTCGATAACCCGTTTTATATTGGCTTTTGTACTTCTTAGCTTGCTTTTTGAACTCGTATACCTCCTGAATATGAATTCATTATAAATGAGTCATATAATATGAGTCATAAAAAATTACCTTTTGGAGTCATTCAATAATGGCATCACTCGATTCATAAGATTTTCCAATTCTGGGTCGGGATCTATTTTAACTTCATTCGTCACTTTTGAATGGTTTTAAATATAGTTGGTCCATGAGATTCAAAGTGGACGGTCCGAAAGACTTAAAGTGGAGGGTCAAGTTTGAAACAAGACGGAATCAAGGGCGTTAAGTTGTGGGTCTACGAAAATGGATTTTGATGAATATGGGCCATATTATA
>SCLD01092832.1:0-12556 GCA_004367895.1 Oikopleura longicauda | reverse complement strand
AACTACTCTTCAGTTGAATTCGTCAAATTTCATTTGTGCGCCTGTTGATTTGGAATTGTCTTCCGATGATGATTCGTCCGAGGATGATTCAGAAGCTTTTCATTCTTGCACGTCCTGTGCTGATAGTACTACTTCGGGTGGCGCCGCTAGTGGTGGTCTAGTAGTTCATGTCAATGCGAATGGCGATGATAATGACGATTTTGATGGTGATGGTGATGATGGTGATGGTTTGGCTGCTCCTGCGGTTGACGTCGGTGTTGATGTTGGTGGTGGAGATGTGGAAATGGCGGTCCCTGCTCGTGTGGTTCCTGGTTTTCCACCTTTGGTTCCGGAATATCCTGTTCTTTCTACTTTGGTTTGGTCAGATTCCCAACGTCAATTGTCTACTCCTCGAACTCGATTGGATTCATTTCTCAATTCTATTCCTGAACCACGGCTCCAGCGACCGCGTGGGCGTATGTCTGATTCGGAATATCTTGCTTTGGAACGTCAGGAAGTTGCCCTTATTTGTCAGTGAGTAGTTTTCTTATTACGGATTAGTAGTATCGTACTACTTTTGTTATTTTAATAATTTGAATTATGTAAATTATGTGTACTACTTTTGTGATTTTAATAATTTGAATTATCGTAAAAATTATGTCGTACTACTTTCTGATTTCAGGCAACGCTGTTCTCGTGCGTACCATGAATGGAATGATTTACAACGTTCCTCAAATGGACGTGCGGAACTTTCTTTTCATTCACGCATTTTATGTTCACCTCCTGATGTTCCTTCAAATGCTACGCCTCAATTGAGTTCGACTGACCGTACAAGCGGTCGAACAGTAGTTCGACGTCATCACAGCGATGATTATCATCGATTTTGCAGTAAGTTTTGGATGATTCTTTTCTTTTTGCTTTTCGTTTTGACTACTCATATTTTCATTTCAGCTCAATGGCCTGAACGGGAAGACCGTTTGTTGGAAACATATTGGTCTGACCGATATGGCTTGAACTGGGGTCGTTTCTTCGTCCAAATGTCACGTGTAAGTTGAATGCCTTTTTATGATTTTCGGTCCTTTTTATTTTTCATTTTAGACTACTGATGTCATTGTTAATGGACACGAAAATCGCCTTGTGCCTATACGCTTTGAAGAATACTATCTGCCTCCATCGTATTGGGTACAACATGTACGTGATGGTGATCATCGTTTTGGCTACTGTTCACATTTGGCGAAGTTGTCGACTGCTGAGTTTGCGTGAGTCTTTTTGAACTACTTTTTGGTATTTATATTTTAGGGTATTTTAAACTACTTTTTGAATCTTATTTTTAAACTACTTTTTAATCCTAGTTTGGAATCTGCCAAAGTAGTTTATCTCATTCTTCGTAATGACGATCCGTCCCGGCTTTGTCCACGCCGGGATTTCTTCTCAGTAGTTTGTGATAATGCTCCAGTTGATTCTTCTGCTGGTTGTTTGGAGTGTCGCTTGGACCAGATCGATCTCTCTCTCACTACTCCGCTTTACACTGTTTCCTCATTTGGTTTGGCCTTGGTTGGACAGTTTGGTTTGTTGGATGGTCAACGTGAAGAGATAATGACTTCATTTGGTGATGTGGAGTACAGTGATTTGGAACTTTTGCCTCCCGGAAATCATGCGCGAAGTGAGTGATTACTACTGTTATATTTTATGTTTTTGATTTTTAACATATTCATGATTTTAGCTTTGGATTTCCGGGGTTCCCGTTTGCGGTTGTTTGTTTATCTTGGTGCTCGTTATGGGCGCCTTGAAGGTAAACATGGTCGTCCTGGTCAACTCAATCCTCGACGTGCTCTTTTGCAGGTAAATATTTCGTGTTGATTATTTACTACTATTTCTTTGAATAACGTATATCTTTAGGATCTCGTCATGGCTGTAGTAGAGTCGTCTCCTTATGATGCTGATGTTTCCCGACGGGAAATATTTCATGAGTACGATGCTTACTACAGCATCATTTTCCCTTCACAGCACGGCAGTACCAGAGGGTTGTATGATCGAGTAGTTCGCGGTGGTCCACGACCTCAAGTTGCTCCTTTTCGTATTGATCGTCGTGGTGAAATTGGTTTTCATTTCGATGTTCTTCACCCAATGACTACTCGTGCAGTTGCAGGTGATTTTTGTGAATTTTGTCTTACTACTAGATTTTAATTTATCTTAATTAAAACCTTACATATTTTTAGCTGGATTATTCTTTATTTTTAAAGAAGTAAAATCTCAAGAGCTTCATCGATATCGAAGTCGTCGCCTTGCTGCTGTTTCTGCCGAAGATGATCTCGTTGATCACCCCCACCATCTATATTCAGTAGTTCCTCCTTTGGTAAGTTATATTTTACTACTGTAATTCATGATAACTTTTTCCTTTTACTATATTTTCAGCTTCATCAATATCGACTTGAACATTCTGATGCCGATGATGATTCGTCTCATCTTGGTAGTGATGATTGGATGGAGGGTTGGATCAGCCGTCTTCATCAAGCTGACTTTTTGACTACTAGACTTCGCAATCGATTACTCGACATTTACTACTCGTACTGAAACTGTAACCATCTAAATTGAAACTCGTCTTTGTTAGCCTTAGTGTTAGGGTAATGATTTTCTAGAATTCCTATCTTAATTTTGGATTGATCTAGATGAGGTTTGCTCGTTAGTATTGACCTCTATTCACCCTTATTAGCTCGTTTACAGGCAAAATTCACTGATAACTTTGAAAATTAAATTGAATCGAAAATTGACTATTATTTGTTTTATTTGACGTCATTTCTCGCATCATATGTTATTGCTCTGTTTGACGTCATTTGTTGATTTGATTTCTTGATTGTTTGTCTTTTCATGATTACCATCTGTTCAATCAACTCAAACCGTGACGGTCCAGCTGTGTTACTACTTCTAGATGGCGCTCTCGTGCTATTAAGGCATATATAAGTTGATTTCGATTTACGTTTATTATCAAATAACGTTTTAGTAGTTTAGTAGTTTAGTAGTTTTAAATATTTTAAACGTTTTACGATTTTCATTACGAACTTCATTTTTACTTTATCAACGACAACGACAACAACTGTTACTACTGCTATTATAATTGGCTTTTGGCTTTCAAGGTCACTTTCAAAACAGAGACAACTCAAGGTTACTACTTCATCACTTAACTCATTATGGACGGTGTTGACTCCATCGGAACTTACGATACTGGTTACTGGTCATCTGCTTCAAGTGTTGGCTCTAATGATTCAATGGAGGCTCAATATGGTTCTGATCAAGAGATGTAAACTACTGTAGTGGTTTCTATATCAAATCCAACTATTCGTCCATTTCGATTTCTGACATTATTGGTGCTGCTTCGATTTTAACAAATTGTTCTTCAACTTCAATATTTTCTGGCATTAGTTTTATAATGTCCTCTTTATTTTCTTTGTACATATGAACGTATTCATTTGATTGGTTAACTCCTAGCAAAAATTGCGTTAAAGATACATTCCATTCGGGTATATCTTTAATGCCATTTTCTTTTCGTTTTATCCATTGGATATTATCTATAGGTTCATAATCCTGTTCTTTTATGATTTTGTATATCTTTGAGAAGCATATCCAAATGGGTTTTGGGTCTGTGGCGTCCAATCCTGAATTCCTTTTTAGTAGTGCCAATTGTCTTTTAAAATCCACTTTTACTACTGTATACTGATAACGTGGCTCGTTTTTATTAAAATTTTCATTTAAAACTACTGTGTCATATGTTTTTAATTTTGTTAGTTGTGGATTTCGTCTTAATGTCGAATTGAGTTCTTCGTTTCGGTATGGTCTCATTTTCATTTCGTCTTTCATTTTCATTTCGAGTTTCTTTCTTTCTTTGTATGTTCTTTGGTCTTCACGTTTTCTTCTTATTTCTTCGATAATATTTTTCGCATCGATCACGATCTGTTCGCCATTACGCCATCCTCGACCAATGAATGTCTCCGCCGGTGTATACCCGGTTTGGCTTACACTGTTATTACACTTTGCTGCTGCCAAGTGGCAACAAACCTCTAATGGGTACGAACTACTATCGATTAACTGCACTAGATATTGTGAATAAACCTTTATTCGTGCATCTAATTCAGGGATCACGTTTTTCGACAAGGTTGTCGATTGGTGAATGGTTATTTCAATGTTTTGCATTGCCAAAACTGCTTGTACTTCTTGACCTACATGCCAAGAGGCTTTATCACATCTTACATTCATAGTAGTACTACTCATTTGGTTTGGGCATAGGCTAACTCTTATTTGAGTTAAAATTTGAACGAATTTGGCTCCGTTCATTGCGCCATTGTAAATTATCACTACTAGGAATCCTGAAACTGCTTCCATTCCTATCATCATTTTGATATTTTCGTTTCTGAATGTTCTCATAATCTCATCCACCAATATTGTCTGGTGCATCTTCGTTGGTAGCGGTGTTGCTTTCATCTTTTCTTTTTCATATTTTCCGCCTCCACGGTGTAATACACATTTAACACATTTATCTGTGAACAGTTTTACTTGTTCTCTAATCTTTTCGAATTGAAAATGTCTACTGACTTGCTTTACTATTTGCGACATAGATGTGTGTCCTGTGGTATTATGTACTGCATTGATTGCGATACGTGCTGCTGTATTTGGTAATGGTATGACACGGTGTACTACTCCGTCAATAACTTTATCGATCCATATCACATCATTTATTAATTCGGCATTTCTTGTCACAAGTAGTGTTTGCAGTCTTTGTTGTTTTAAAGGGTAACTTACGAGTCCCGCTTTTAGTCCTCTTTTCAACATTCTCAAATCTACTACTTGGTCCTGTAATTCGATCAATTTTGGCGCGTTATTCATCAACTCCTCCAACTTTTCTTTCGTATCTAGTTGATTAATTCCTAAATGATAATTTAAATTTACCGTTTTCTTTTGGAATAGTAGTTTATCGATCGGTTTTTCGGCCTTGTCCATTAGGTCATCCGATAATAAATTACTACTTTGAGATCCATATCCAACAGAGTCTTCTATTGCGTTGATGTATGCTCCGCGTTCTTCGTTATCTGGATCTGCTGCTGCACATATCGAACATTTCGGCTTTCCTTCGCATGTTTCTGCTGTTTTGAGTAGACCTAATCTGGATAAATCGTCTGCGAATCTTAAATTAATGTTATTATTTTTGGCGTGCACGACGTTTACGATTAACACGCTGATTATTGCATATAATGCATTGTTGAGCACAATATCGTGTGAGGGCAATTCCTGTCTTCGGAATTTGTCAAAAACTTTCACTACTGATCTACTATCGGTTACAACTGTTATTGGAAGCTTAGCTTGTTTCAACATCGGTAGTAGTGCCCATATTAGACACTTTAGTCCTAACATTTCCATGTGACACGACGATATAGGGATCTTTCTTTCCTTATCTCGTCGTGTTCGGCTATAAAACACTACCAGTCGTGGTCCATCGATTCCTTTTTGATATACAAAGCCTCCTGTTGCGGTTTTGCTGGTGTCTACTACTACAACGGTTTCTAATTCACAATCAAAGGGGTATAATTCACTTAGTTCTTCTAAAGCCAACTTTACTTTTTCGAATTCTTCAATTAATGCTTTAGTCCAAACTACTTTTTCTTTGTTATCGCCTTTTGCTGCTTGGTTTAAAATAAACAGGATGTCTGTACTTTTATGCTGGAATCGGGCGAGATACCTTATGGACATAATGAATGATAATAATTTGCCTTTAGTAGTTAGCTCTTCCCATTTTACGTCTTTTAGCTTTAATACGTAATGTGGGCTTGGTTTCAATTTACCGTTTTCTACTCTAAATCCTAAATAATTGAACTTTTTAGAACCTATAAACATCTTTTTGCCTTTTAGCCTTAAACCACTTCGTTTACATATTTTCAAAAATTGATCAAATTTTTGTAAAAATATCTCTCTACTGCTGGGTCCTTTATCTTCTACTGCTAAGGCTACATCGTCCATGTATTTTCTCAAATTTTTCCATAACGGGAAAAACAATTTTGACATTACTTCTTGACAAATCTGAGCTGCTGGTGCCCATCCTTGTGGTACTCTTACAAAACAGTAGTTACCGAGTAGTGGTATATTAATACAAAAATATGGCCACAAGTCTTTCGCTAATGGGATTACATAATATGCATCCGCTATGTCGGCTTTTACTGCATACGGACTACTGCTCATTTTGGTTGCAAAACTTAGCGCATCATTTAGATTATCGGTTTGTGTTCCACTAAATAAAGTTTGACCATTTGCTGGTCTACTATCGACTACTATTCTTAACGCACTCTTTACTGATACTAAGACTCCGTTTGCAATTAATCGCGATAATTGTTTGAGCGCTGCGATGAGAATGTTTCCTTCCAAATCGTTATGTCCGGGTCTTTGATGGGATGTTTTACCGACCATTTTACCGTTAACTTCATATTCTGGTCCTAAACATCCTATATCTCCTGCGAATACTTGTTTGTGTTTTTCTAAAAGTAGTCTGATTGAAGCTGACAATTCTGGATCTTTACTACTGAATTCTGTATCGATTGTTACTTCATTATGAGTAAACTTTGTACGTTCTCTCTGTCGCAGACGTTCTATATATGACATCATTATTGTCCTATTGTCTACATTTGGATTATCTGAGATAGGTGGCATTTCTTGCTCTATTTTAGTCAGTTTACTCAACTCCTGGTCAATACATCTGTCACACCCTTTGCAGTTGTCATCACTCCATATGCATTCGTCTCCAATTTCAGGTACATCGGAATCTATTTCATAACCATCATTACTACTTTTCCTTTTCGCTTTCGTACTAAAGTCGTGTTTTACCTCTAATTCATCATTTTCTTCAATCATTGTTATCGTATTTTGAAACAACTCTTGCATTGACCCCACTACTTCGCCTCTCTGTAGTTTTTTCATTTGCACACTTTTACCTGCTAGTAGTCCATAACTAAAATGCATCATACCTGATTTATAATTTATCATCATTCCGAATTCCATTATTTGCGGACCCCCTAACAACATCGTTTTTGATTGCTTATTGCTATTACAAACTACTACATTTTTGATTATTAACGTTCCTTTATTACGTATATTGACAGCAATGTTAACTAGATCTTTTCCTAATGGTAAATCGGCACCGCCGGCTCCAGTGTATACTTGTTTTCTTGGACCGGCTATTTCATATTTTGCATCTTTTAATACTACTGAATTTACCATTGATACTGAAGCACCGGTATCGACTAGAATTGTGCCATTATCGATTTGTCCATTGCCAAATATGCATCGTATAACAGGTTTATACTCTACATTTTCTTCAATTTGATTTACTACTAAAGTCTCTTTTAAACCATTTATACTACTATGTGATGGTTTCGATTCTAGTCAGGGTTGCCAGTGGTCTCTCAGTGATCTGTTGAGTAGTTCGTTTCCGTAGATTGCTTCAATGGCTTCTTCTTCTTCTTCTTCAAATTCTTCTGGTTCCAAAAAGTTTTCTACTTCTTCTACTTCGCTTACTTTGACGCCATCAATCCAAGCAATGAATTTCTTTCCTGGTCGTTTTTGTCCGTTTGGTCCATATGGACAATTTTCTCCTCCACCATATGGTGGGCGATGAAATCGTTTTGATCCTGAATGTTTCGTACAGTGCCAGCATATCTTTTCCGCTAGTCGTTGTCCTCTTGGTCGATTATCGTTTTGGTTTCTTTTCCAATTCTGGTTACTACTATTACCATTGTAATTTATACTGTTATTTCCATATCCTCCACCGTTGTAGTTATTGTTGTAGTTTCCGGATCCACGGCCTCGACTACTAAAGTGGTCTCGTCCTCGGCTTCTGCCACGGCCTCTTCCACGTCGATTGTTTTGTCGGACCCAAGCAATATTATTGTCGTCATAAAAGACGTCATCGTCATCATTTTCATCGTTTCGATCAGTAGTACTACTTTGATTACCTTTTTCAATCACATTGATTGATCGTTTTCTAGCTTTGAAATCGTCCAAGATCTTATACAACTCCAATCGGTTTTCGTGCCATGATTTGTAGGTTGGAGTTCCTGGGATCTTATTGTGATATTCTTTTTGAATCATTTCTCTTTTGTCACTTGGAACTTCTTCTTTTATTAGTATATATTCTACCAACGTGTTTATAATAGGATTCCATTCTTCCGGATATTTTTGTACACATCGATCTCCTGGAAAATCTCGACATACTGGAAAATCTTTTTCTTTAGTTATAAATAGTTTTCTTATAATTGCCTTTATGTTGCCCATCTTGAATTCCATTGGTATGTCTTCTTTTATTGCTTCGTCCAATTTCGTAAAAACGTCCATCATCGTTTCCTGGTGTTTACTTTTGCCATATCTTCTTTTTATAGCGTTGGTTACACAGTCGTAACTTTTGTAATCGCCCTGTAGAAATCGGTCTTGCATATCTGGTGTCAACCATTTACATCCCATTTGCTGGAATTTTCGCATTGCTTTAATTGATGCACTACTATCTTCGAAAAATAATTCTGCTTCGGTTCCAGCGAGATTATCCTTTGCTGCTTCACTTTCATAAAAACCACCGGAAATATGGTTTATGATACCATCTACTACTCGTCTCAATTCAGCTTTTGTCGGATCTCTGTGTTTTGTTTGGTTGTTTGAATCCAAATATTCTTCCTTCTTAGTCCGATACGATCTACTACTTAACGATTGTACTTTGTTCCATAAATCTTCTCCTATCTTTAAATCGTTGCCATCTGCGTCTTTTGGTTTAATTTCATCCCTTGTGAATTTTTTCACTTTCATCATCTGTACTACTTGGTCTATATTCTTTGGAATGCCATATAATGCTACATCCATACCCACATCTTCATCGACGTCCCACATAATTCGAAACGTTTTAATCTTTTCAAGTTCATCTTCTTGTAATGTGGCTAAAAATCCACTTGTCCAATTTTTCAGT
Organism: Oikopleura longicauda; assembly: GCA_004367895.1. Taxonomy (NCBI): domain Eukaryota; kingdom Metazoa; phylum Chordata; class Appendicularia; order Copelata; family Oikopleuridae; genus Oikopleura; species Oikopleura longicauda. The sequence goes on along the minus strand of SCLD01092832.1, from coordinate 3,588 downwards.
AAGTAGTCTGGTATTGTTGCTGTTTGAGGCAAACGAAAAGCTGTTCCAGCTAGTACATGTTTATGTATCTGTTCGGCTCGTTTTTCTTCACTGAGCTCCATCAAATTGATTTCATCATATAATCTTCTTTCATTATCTTCAGCCATCTTCTTTCTCGCACCCGAATTCTTCTTGGGAACTGGGTTCTGTTGTTTTCACACGAAAGTCACCACGTATTAATAGTGATATCTTGCCGATAGAAACGCGAGTTTTGGCTTATTAAATTCCTATATTATACAGTTACATAAGAGGTACAGATATAGAACTCTTCACTACTAGTTCAATCACTTACGGGCGCTTCAGAGAAAGTGCGCGGTCTTCTTTTAGTCTTCTTAGTAGTTGTACTGGATCTGTATCTCTGGCTTCTGTATTTCTTAAAAGAGAACTTAACATTTAGCGTCCTCACTACTTGCTACCTTATTACATAATTGGGTCGACCCATTTACCCAACTTATTGAGTGGGGGAAAAGGGTAGGTCCAATTCATACGTTACCCCCCTCTAATTGTGAACTTGCAATAGTTCGGACGCTACTACTGTAAATTTTCCTACACTGCCTAATTCCTATGCTGTCTATTTTTATCTATGCCTAACTAATTTTAATAAATTTTGAACAAGTGACTACTGGTTGCTTTCCTTGTTTTTCGTTATGTTGGCGATTCGTTCGTTTAATTCGGCCATTTTCTTCATCATCTCTTCTTGAAGTCGCATAACGGCTGCTGCGGTATCTTCATCGTTTTGTCTTCGACTTGATTCGTGTATCGGTGTTCTTGGAGTACTGAAGTGGTCGATTGAAGATGTGTTGAATGAATATTGCCTGTCTGGGCTATCTTCACTAAAAGCGCTTTGTCTGGACAAATTCGGTCGTTCAGATCTTATTGATTTTCGGAGACCTCCGATCCGTTTTTCAGCGCTTTTGTTCCTTGGCATTACTACTTTGGATTGATCAAGGATTTCATTTTCATCATTAATTCTCGCCATTGCTATTCTTGACTCATTTTCGCCCGATCTTCTTTTTGGGCGATTCATGTTATCAGTAGTTGGCGAATTGTCTTCTTTTCTTGCTCGAACGTTTGAACTACTGGGTGTCTGCGTGGATCTAGCATATTTAACTACTCTGATTTTGTTCTTCGTCTTTGCACTGGCGCCTGCTTCAGCATAAGCGGTGTCTGAAACGCTGAACTCGCTGTCAGGTGCTTTTTCTTTTCGTTGGACTGATCGTCTTGTTATATTCTTGAGTAGTGTGTCCACTGGTGTCGCTGGAGTTGTATAAACGTTATTTCTGAATTCGTACCCTTCACATGAAACTACTATTGGAGTGGGTAAGATCCTGGCTTCTTCTTTTTTGAATTTTTCGGCTGGTTCTGATTTCGGGATGACGCATTTGAAGGTTGGTCGTCCATTGTTTTCGATGATTTTCGCCAAGTCTTTTTGCATTTCGTCCATGAGAGCGAATATACTTGCGTTTACTCCACGTACCGGCATGTACCGTCCTACCTGGATGGTTCGCGATAGTGGATGTTCAATTACTACTAGCATTATTTTCCTGTTCGTATTTTGTTCACGGATTTTTGCATAAATTGGTTGTGCCATTTTCGCGTACTCAGTGCTGCCTAACCAGCTGGTTGATTTTCCTTCGAAATTTTCCGCCAAATTTTTGATCATTTCATTGATCTCTACTACTTTTATTTTCGTTTCCGCTTCCTTGATACTTTCAATGACCTTGTCTACATCTTTATTGTCCCAAAAGAGTAGTTTCGAGGCCAACATGCTTCTTAAGAAATTCCCATTGAGATGGTCATTTCTCCATCGAAGAGCCATTTTCTGTTTTTGAGTATTCTGACGAAATCTCTCTTTAACCACTGGTGTGATACTTTTCTCAAGTGGTGATTCCTTATATCGGGAATGCGTGGGTGGTAATGACTCACTACTTATGGTTCTTTTTCTTAACTTTCTTCAATTTCGTCTTCAATTTTTCTTCCTTGAAATTTTCCTTTCCTTCAGTAGTCTTTTTCCTTTCTCTTTTGAACTTTTGGAGGACTTTGGTGGCCTTGAGTCTCTGTATTCGCTCATTTTTGGTTTAGCCAATCACGTTCAAGCTTTTCACGTGTGTCGATCTGACTTGACCAATCAGGGCTCAGTATTTATTTCTTCTGTAATACACATTTTTAATTGACTCAGAGTCTTTTTACAAAATCTGACGCATATTTATATTTACAGGTTAGTAATTATGAATTATTTATTTTCACTACTTCGAGTATATATGGTTCGCGAGATTTCGTCCTGTGGAATTTTCCCGTATTTATGAATCATCATTATCGTATGATTCCTTTTTCGTGAACAAACTTCATGAAATTTTCTATGTTATAAATAGTGCTGGTTTAGATATTTTTAACTACTTTTTAATTTTACGAAAAATAAATTTGAAGAACAATTTAAATTATTGGTGTTACCACAGAGATATTGATTAGTAGTTTGTTCACGGCCATGGTTCGAGTAGAGGTCAAATTACGCCCTAATAAGGGCTCATCGGGTCGTGTCCGGCCCGTTCGTGTTCAACTTTTGGATTCTCGTCCTTCCTTCACTACTTTCTTGTCCGAAGTTGAATTTGAACCGGAAATTATGACTGTTTCACGTCGGGTTGGTCTTTATGGTGCTTTGGAACGATCGCAATCGGCTCCACCGGTGTTACGAAACTACTTTACTAAACCTTCTGGTCGTGGTAAACGGCCTCCTGGTATTTTTGGTTATCAACGGTTTAAATCTTTTGGCCGCCGATCTTTACGAACCTGTGTACTTGCAGTAGTTTTGGAGGAGGATGAGCCTCTTGATACGGTACGTCTTATGGGTGGTTTTAAAACTACTTAATTAATATTTAGGTCATGGTTGACCACGAGGGTAGTCCTGGTGACGTTATCTGCTACTCTGGTGACGACAATGTTGCTTTGAGCATGAAGGATTGGGCTGCGTCTGGTGCTGATGCTGTCGATGCTTCCGATCCTGGTGATTCGTCTTCAACTTATTCTTCGTCTTCATCTTCAACGGTCGTATCTACTGGTGATACTTCTAACTCCACTTCTGCAGTAGTACGTCGTTTTCCTGTTTGGACTGAGCTGTCTTGCAGTGTTAAATTGGCTTCAATATCTCAAAAGACACATTCTACTACTTGTGTGGCGTTGCATTCGTTTACGCAAAATGTTCGATCGGACATCGAATCTCTCTTGCTTGAAGATCTTTAGGTGTCATTCGCCTTGTAGATGATCCAAATGTGTATGCTAATTTCAATTTATTCTACACTGGCTTATCGTCTTTCTCAATGACTGGGCAATTGTTTCGTTGCCGTCCGCAGATTATTGGTCGTTTACATGCATTGTCATCGGTTTCATGGACAATTTGGGATCAGAATGGTTCTCAACTCCCTTCGTTTGATTCTTTTCAGGGACGGTTTAAAATCATTTTTAATATGATGTTCGATTTTAGTAGTTATAGTGTTGACTGTCGATTTTAAACCGTCTTTCTGCGAATAACTACTCTTCAGTTGAATTCGTCAA
>SCLD01092821.1:0-12557 GCA_004367895.1 Oikopleura longicauda | reverse complement strand
AGGCAATTTCGAAAACTTTTAAAGTGAAGCTTATACACGAAGTGGCGAATGGCAGCTTGTCCATTGTCCAGTTCTAGTTACAAATAATTCACAGTCACAGTCACAAGATCCTGTATACGAGGATATCGTTTTCTATTTCATCATCAGGAATATATACATATCGGCGATCATATCGATTTGAAAATTATGTACATGACTTTACCATGTAATTCACTTTATCATATACTGTATATATGATATACAGTTTATATAATACCAAAGTTCACTAACCTAATTCACCTTTTTGAGCTGCGGCGAATCTGATATTTGTCAGCAACACGAATAACATTCAGATTAGTATTTTTGACATCTCATAAAAAGAAACTTATATTTTTTGAATCACAATGGTCAATGATTACATGGCTGTTTTTAAGATACAGATGAATGTACAGTGTAATTTTCAATGATGCAACATTCTACGTCAGTGATGTACTATAGTCTATAGCTTTTAAAACTGTACTCGCATAAATGTACATATGAGTTTGATCATAAAACTTTAATGATAAAAGCTTATGTATATAATTGCAAGACGAAAGCCTTTATTCTACGTCATAAACATTTTAATTCCATGTGTTTTGATTTCATCATTGGCAATCTTTACATTTCTTTTGCCATCAGACAGGGTTCCCCGAACCATAGAATAGTGTTGTTTATTGGTTAAAGGGTCAGTGGAACCCTGAATTTAGCCTCAAATCAAAAGATTCAAATGTCAATTTCAGTCCTTCTTGGCCTGACAGTTTATTTGTTTCTTCTAGCCAAGCGGACTCCAGAAACGTCTCTCGCAATTCCGCTCATTTCCCGGTTCCTTATGTTCGCCATGGTTGCAGTCACATGCAGTATTGTGTCTTCAGGTAAATTATGTAATACTTGTATGGTAATATTCAGGATAGACAGAAACTCGTCAATTTTAGAAGATTGACTTATTTGGTATAAACTAGACATAAAGACACAAAGTAGTCATAAAAATCGTAACATTAAGTTAATATCAATTCACTAACTTATAATAACCTTTATCCGAACAGATGATTAAGTTCATCAAATGCAGTACCTTGGTAACATGGTATCAACATCACTATGGCCCTTTGGAGGCATTCGATTATATTTTTAAATACACTGTACTGTGATCTTCACACATATTCGATGTCATAAATTGGTATTTACTGGTAGCCTATGACAAGAAAGCAATAACGCATTTATAACATGGCTCTACCCGAATATAGTTTCCGCCGATTTCTGATTAAAATCCGCGGTAAGTCAATTGGACTAGAAATTAAGTCTTGAACTATGAATCATAGTCTATGATGGACCATCGTCTTTGGGAATGTCTATGGATGTTGGGATGAACCGTCACTGTTGGTGTTGTTTTCCAATTCCTCTAAGCAAGCAAATTCCTCACACACCCATATCCGTTCCGCCCATATTGCACCATCTAATATATCTTCTCATAGTCCCATATGTCCATATAATAATCATTAATTTACATAACTGATGTAAAACAAGTATTTTTTCGAGACTTAATCCTTGAAGCAAAGTGCCTTCAGAACCGTTTTATAATGCGAAACGAAGCCCGATTTTCATAAGCTCTGTCGTCTTTCACAAATGGACTATCGACGAAAGTTTATCGTTGAGACACCATGACGCGTAGATAATAGGACATGATTCGGAGAGCAATCGACAATGCTGTATTGTGATATCATAGACCATCTTAGATTGTCCATTTTTATCCAAAGCATCGGTATCGTCCTTAATTTTATACGAGACTCAAGACAAAGACTTGGTCAGTTTTATTTTAAGAGCCGAAATCTAAATATAGGCTTTCGACAGTTTGAAGTGTCCTGGTAAAGTGTCTTGTAAATACCCACAAATAAACCAGGCTGCATGCAACGGTTATGAAATTTAGCAATCATGCAATTCGTCGTTTTTCAACTCAGATAATTTTTTTTTCAGTAATTGTGCTGAATATACATCATAAACATACCGTGAGCGATGTGATACCACGATGGGCAAGCTACTTCATATTTGAATTTCTACCAAAATGGATTTTTATACAAGGGCCAACTAAATCCGATAAACAGAATAAATGTCCAGTCATTCATACCCGATCGGAATCAATCGTGGAAGATGAGGCTAAGCTTGTAAGTCTACGAAAATAGTTATTTTTGGAATATTCTATTTTTAAGTCGTGCGCTACCCTACTGAACCAGTTCAAAATTCAACAAAACAATAACAGCCTTGGAAATTCGGGACAAGCAAGGAAACGGAAACATACTCCGCCGGCAAATAATCATCAACTACTAATGGAAATAAGCTCAAATTAGATTCATTCTGTTACTTGTCATTATGATCTCTTGGTCAATTTATATTGAAACGCTTTAAAGCAGCTATGATTATGCTCAACATTCGTACTTTGAAACAGTTGACTATTCACGTGATAAATCGTATATATGGATATATAGTCTCACATATGTAAGTTATATTATATCGTATGAATGGTGTCACTTTGAGCTCAAAACACAAATAGCCTAGTAAACTGAATATGATCATTGAACTTTGAAATAAAGAGTTGCTTATCTGGAGCGATAGGACACGATGTTCGACAAGCTTGTGCAGAGATAACTGGAATAGCAAATTTTCTGTCGTCAAGAAAAGCTAACCAGAAGAATATTTCAGAATGGCACATTTTAGCAGCTGTTCTAGGTTAGTAGAATCAAGTCAACTAAAACCTATTTTGATACTTAGATAGAATTCTGTTGATGATATTTGCGGCAACATTTTTATTCGGATCATTTTATTTCTATTCGGAGATAGGAAGGCACCCCGTTCCCGATCACCCATTTCAGGAAACATATTAAAACTTTTATATATGTAGATAATTAACAAAATATATATGACCAGTCTCAAATAATGCATCGCTGGCATAAGTCCTCCGGTATGACGGTAAAAAACCCAATTATAGGTTTGTAATTCACACTTTATATAAAGCTATAATGGTTGCACAATAATCATGTAACGGGTGATTTAGTCGTCAGATTATCAGTATTGCATCATTTTTATGCAACCATATTAAAGCTATATAAGTACCTTGTTTCCTGTCCAGACATGCATATACATATAATATATTTCATCGCTATTGACGTCAATAACTAAGTCAGACAGGGTCCAAGAAGTCAGTGGACTAATGAATTTCGAAAAGAGTACATAATGATATATTAGTTAAAAGTGAACTCACTTGTCCCCTGATAGACTTCATTGAACACTCCAAATAGTCGAAGTTCATTTTTCGAACTGTTCATGTCACGAATGTCAGACATGATTTGATATTTCACATAAAAAGGTCAACAAACATATATAGGGCACAAAGAAATATTTGAATATAGGGCAAAGATCTTCAAATTCTCAATAACTAGTACGGACAGTAAGATTGAATATGTGTTCAAAGTCCTGGCTCGAAAGAAAAGACGAAATGCTCCAAACAGAAAAGAAACATTATGAAGAATATCGAGGGTGCAACGAATATCATACGGAACATATCGTTGCAGGACCGAATTCAATATAAGCACACTTCTAAACCGAACTTTTCCGGGAAGGGAGCTTTCTGAAAGCCGTTAGATGAATTGCCGCTTCCTTCCATTATCAAACTGACCTAATGAGGGTATTTGAAGTAGTTCGGATATCCACCGGATTGTAAAAGCGTTAATGAGGGTACCATAACCGTCGGGTTTCGCACAATGAATTCGAATGAAAGTCGACAATAGACGAAAGAATACCACAAGCACGTGGTTCTTCTGAAATTCGTCAATACTGAGAGGGATGTAATGCCACGGAGGCTCTGTTTACGAGTCAATTAAACTATTTTCTTCGCCTTATATAATATTCATCCCTGTACTGCTGTTCAAGTAATTTTTACAATTCTGTTGTCTACTAACTACTACTGACATTTCCGTTGATACCTATAGAACTCGACTACAAACTGGAAATCAGAAATAAGAAGTCAGTCACGAAAAGACTGCGTGAACTCAAATGCATTTACTTTCGAAAATATTGACAGTAAAAATTATAAAAGCGACCCTGAGACTTTTATTTCCATAACCGATCATGAACTCCAAGGTTCACTTTTGGCAGGTCAAATCTTTGACATGCCATTCCTCGATTTCCATAAACGATCATCAATATTGACCTGAAACTTTGAGATTAATATAACTAGTTTATATGAATAAAATAGTTTTCGATAATAGTCAGGTATTCGTCAATCACTGAAGAAGTCGGACACGTCATTTTTTTTCGAGTCTGATAGAACCATTAGCAAAATATTTACTGTGACTGAATTAGTTATTGCTTGTTTGCTCTAAATGATAAGTCCATTTAGCAATACGAAATAGTACTTCTGAAATGGCAGTGAAATAATTCACTGCCTACTGTATTGTAACTGGTCACAATTCAAAGTATGATATGGGATACATAAAAATATAGATAAGTTTAAATTCCATTTACTGTTACAGTGATCAACGACCCGAAAGTCGTAGCTTTTTCACACCGACGGATCGACTTTTTTTCTTGATTCAAGTTGATTTCAAGGTCCAGACTGTCTTGACAACACACAGTTCAATCGAGAACATGATTTTTTTTAGACATTCCTACAGAACATATGAGACGATGGAATTTTTTTGAGAATTATAAGGTTCTCAATCATTTTCGAGTTTAAACATGTCCAGTCATATGATAAGTAATCCGTTAACATGATTTTAGCCCAAATTCTTCTTTCACTAGGCGTTGCTCCTACAAATATGCTCGAGTAGGATCGCTTCATGACGGTATATCATATACCGTATATGTTCGAATATCGAACATCCAATAATCGGACATACGGGACTTTTTCAGCAGATTGTGTTTGTCTGACTTCTCGATAGACTGCATTTAAAAGAGTTTAAATGAATTTTCAAATGTCTAACTTTTACATAAAAATACTTCAAATATAGAAAAATCTGTACATCAATTTGACCGGCTGAAATTGAAATGAACCTTGGCCCAAGTCTTTGGGTGATTAATGACCCTAATCAAGGTTCGGTGACTGATGGTGGATTAAGCAAGAACCAGGCAAAACTAGTACTGGAATCAAGCACGTATTGAAATATGAATATGATACGAGTATGTTTTATATTGAATATATAAAGGATATGTTTAGAACTGGCTATGGGTCCATCTACAGATGTGGCCGGCCTCGATGGTACTCGTCGACTTTCCAATCGTGTCCATATAGATTCGAGCAGTGCTCTCTTAATAATTGCTCAAATTCAATCCACCAGGACGACTAAAGATTACGCGTCATTGCAAATATATAGTACCCACAAATATTTGCCTCTAAAGCTTAGATAATAAGTATTTTCTAAAGCCAGTCTTCAATTAATTAATAGCCGGTTTATTGCGTAACAAAAACACGACTTGAACTTCGAAGATAAGGACTTTGTATTAGGGCTTCATTCAGGATAGCGGTGACATCAAGGCTTGTTTTGATGCAAATGAGACAATGATAGCTTTTATAAAGATCCGTTAAACGATTATCAACCACTTGTCCTTGGTTGTTGTCTGATAATCGTCTGAACTAGGCAGTGTTTTATAAACGCTACTTACTGACGTGATGCTCGTCATGACTCATGAATGGCGGGACTCAGACTTTATAAAGTCTTCCATATCATCAATTGCTTTTTACTTATCATCATGTAAAATAACTACTCGGCCGCTTACTTCAGGACTTTGCAGATCATATCCTATGAATTAAAAGTTATGATGAGCCTGGCTACATTCAACAACAAAGCTTGTTAATGTGACTTGTGATATAAGATGCAATAAGTTATTGATGTAGTCAGTTTTGAATAAAATCTATGTTGAGAATCAGTTCCGCTATTGGGTTAGAATTAAGAAAAGAATTTCACCTAAACGTCAAATATTAGCATTCTATAAAAATTTTATATATTATTTATAATATATTGCACTTAAACTAATTCTGTTGAATAAAGTTATGATTACGGGAATAAAATGGTTCTTCAAGTTTTAAGTTCCATATGGGTGCAGCAAGACGTCTGATTGTTGTGATTGACTCTGATTAGAGAATGGTTGTTGAATAAGATACTTGCTTGAACCTGAATGCTTTCTGCACTGTAATGTTGCTATTTATCTTCTTCCGTCTGTTTGATATGCTCAGGTGATCACAAGAAAATCCTACCATGTCGGTCCCATGCAAAATATTCTGTCAGAAAAATTTGATTCAATTTTAAGCATTGCGCCAATAGGAATTCATCTTAAAGCCTAAATTACTTTGTTTGCGCTTTTACTGGTTTCTCTTTCTGCGCACTCAGAAAGTCGAAAGCGCTCTTTGCGCTCAGAAGATATAATTGAGATCCGCCTTCGCGCTCTCGGATAGGAACTACAACACGTTAAGTTCGATTATGTGTTCGGCTTTTACTCAAATGTTCGGTTACTTTATATGGTTGGCGTTCGTGTTCGTTCGTGTTCGATGATTCTCGGAAAATCGGTGTTCGTGTTCACGCTATACGTGTTCGTGTTAGTTCATCCCGGATCGAATCAAAGTAACCCAAAGATTAAAATTATCTAGAATGGAATGTTTTGTCGGCATATGTACATGACTTGACATGATCCTGGATTTTAGACTTGATTAGCACGTCCACATTGATATGAGATGGAAATGATTTGACGCCAATCTGCGACTGAAGTAAAAATGGTTATTGGCCACAACAGATAACACTTCTTGAAATTCATTTTTATTTACGTCACACTGATTAGTTAATTTTGATTCTGATAGTAAAATTGCCCAGTTTTACGTGGATAAACTCAATTGAATGAAAGATTTCGTATACGCAGCCCATTAAAAAAATTTCTGAAAATCCATTATTACCGTTGTAAAGATCCAGTCGAGAAATGCCAGCTTTCAATGACATGCGTACAAAGTGAATTTTGAATGACGTTAGCTTATAAATGTCCATTAATAATGGGCCATTATAGAAAGCCTATATTTGTGCAGCTCTAAATTAGTCTCTGCTTGGTAACAGATATCTAGACTGATACCCAGGTCACGCTCTTAAACGATCAAATGAAGTGTATTGTGTTATACAGTTTAAAACATACTACATTATTACGTATTATTTTTACTCCAGTATATGTTTATAAAGCAGTACACGAAGCTGGTGTCATTACAGATATAGATATATTTTAATTTGAGTAATCGTCACTGGACCTTAAAAAGCCCCATGAATTATGTAAAATTCCATTTGATCATGGCCTGATACTCACAGCGGTTTGCTGAGTCTAATGACTATCAGTACTTAAGCGGTTTCAAGCCCTGAGTTGACTTTATATATCCATAAACTGGTATCTCAGCTCAAAACTGCTCATTATCAACTGGAAATTTATCAACGTAGAGATCTACTTAATACTATTTACCATAATGAGCGGGTAGTTTAGCTCATTGGGCGCTACTTTCATGGTGCTGTCTTCGACCTTGGAAATTACATTTGCGTTAGTCTAAGACGTTAAATTAAAAGCACACTATAAAGAAAAAAAAGACGTCAGAAAAGAACTAAAGGTTACTAGGTAATAGTCTTCGGCAGTGTTCGACAATGTTCGATGCCGAATGATATGAATCCGAATAATGTTGATAATAGGTTAGAATATAGACTGATTATAATTTGTCTTGACATATTCCTTAAGCAGACTAGAAAACAGGGCCATCATTGACTAAAATCAGTTTTGAGATTTCAAAATAAGCTCAGTCATGTCTCAAAAGAAAGTATCTTTGTACATGGAAAGCCTGAATCTGATATTCTTATAGACAAGAGTCGTATCGACCTTCATTATCTCAAAGTTAAACAGTCTCTTAGAATTTTTCAGACCTTCGGCGCTCCTTCATCCTTTCAAAATTCATTCTTTTACCTGAAATCTTTCTAAAAAAAAGTCTCTTGGCACCACCAAAACTTTTACTGGATATCAGATATCAGAAGCTCTACAAGTATATAATCTAGAGAAAATTTTGTTCAAATATCGAGCCGAGAAACCATCACCTCGATCAACGGTGAAGGTTCATTTTATAAAAAATTGAATTTCGACAAAAAGGTAGAAATGTGCTAATTCCAGCAAATTCTGCCTAACAAAAAAGAAAGACAGAACCACCACCACTTTTGTAACCGTACCGGATACACCTATATTTAAACTATAAATCATTTAATTTAAAAGGTAAATTCAAATTTATATAAGCTTACCTATATAGGTATAACTTTTTGCAAGGGTACATATGATATAATAAGGATAATTTTTTTGATGCGTTTGTGAAATCTTTGCCAAGGAAGACCAAATATGGAAAGAGTCGAAACTAGATTTGATGATCGAACCAAAATTTTGAGTGCTTGAGGCGGCCCTTGATAGTTCTCGGAGCTCTATGTGCTAACAGGTGGTAGTTAAACCAAGTTCATTCAATCATAGACCGAACCTATATCTACCTCATATACCCCTTATTGGCAAGGAGGTTAACTACTCCAGATAAAGGCCTAAAAAACAAATTATGTTTTTGTTTTCAAGCTATAGTGGAGGAAAATTTGTATGTCGCCTCCTACCTCTCTGTCCTCAAAGATTGAAAAAATGGTCGTTCATATTAAAAAAGCAAAAAAATGTCTGAATAAGGTGTAATATTGGTGATTTTGTGTGTTCAAACGGGGTTATTCTCGGTCGCTGTGTATTTTATAGAAAAATTAAAAAAAAATTAAAAAGAGACGGTTCCAAAAGTTCAAAAAAGGTAAAAACTCAATTCGCTAACCCTAACCACCCTAGTTTCCTCATAAAGCACAGGTCAATATTTTCTAGTAATTCATTACGCAACTATGAAGTAAGCATAAAACCGAAATTTTCAAGGTTACCAGAGGTCAATCCTTTAAGTCTTGTGTTTTGCCAAATCTAACTTATTAGCTAAAATACAAATATTGATGTTTCATAATTACCAAAAATTTCAAAAAAAAAAATTCGCAAAAAAAAATGCATTAACCTAAATGCAGATATTATACAGAATAACGAAATATTGAGTTAATAATTATAAGTTCGATACAGGGCGACATCAAGCTGGTGTGTTGATTCATCATCAACAAAAATAGAACAAACTGAATTATATTCTTAGAATTAGAGTTTTTGAAGGAAGGGGAGACTAAATGCGAAATTGTAAGTGAAATTCTCCTTATTATATCATTTTGCAATTGGTGTCACAAATGACCAACTGACCTGAAATGAACCGGAAATTATCCTTGAATAACATTCTCGTTTTTAGAAAACTGAAGAAGATGTTGTCCATATCATATTTATTAACAATTGCACAGTTATTTACTGAAGCTGTTCATGCATCACAAGATGTGAAGAGTATTCTTCGAAATCGTGAAATCTGCGCTAAAGTTCCTGGTTATTGCACATCCAAAAAGATCGCTTTAATGGACGATATGGCTGATCTGGTCGAAATCACAGAAGATATTTTCTTTCCAGAGCAGCTCAAACAACTTTCTGTATTTTCAACACCAGTACTCCGTCGAGCATCAATGAGACAAATTACAAGTGTTTTGAGCAAGCGTGTTAATATGATCGAGGCAGTGGCATCAAACAAAGATAAAGCAAAAAGTATGAGAAGACAATTTGCAGAATATATCAGAGATAACATTGTGGATCATTATGATGATTATGATATAAGTTTTGATAAATACGAAACAAAAGTACTAGACACAAAGCAAAGATCCAAAGATTTGGTTTGGAACTATGTCACATCTGGTAAGTTCCTTATCCGAATTAACACGTGATATGCTTGCTCCTGGTTCGATCCTTGCGTGTAACAAATTTTTTTTAGTTATTGCTGCCCTCGAGTACTTGAAAAAAGACGATGTGGTTGTGCGAAAAATAATGAATTTGTGTCCATTGCGAAGAAAAAATCGAAGTTTTGCCGCCATGACTTCTTCCATGACCCTCGAAGAACCATTGAGCAGATCAAAACGTACACAGGTAAAATTTTAATTGATATATTATCAAACAAATATTTAACCATCACCTAAACGGAAATCACATGTTGGAGTGAACCACTTGGTTATGAACTACGAAAATGAGCCACTCTTATTTCTGCAAGATCAAGACCAAACGGATCACTCTTATGTGTTCAAATTCAAGACCGTGTGGGTCACTTCAATCTGTGACCCTCTATATCCGTTATATCTGATTACCTATTATTCAGGATACTCAATTATATCCATCATTTGCTGTCTGCACTGGTGATACTCAAACAATTGCTACTCAATGTAGTTATCAAAATTGGATGTCAATGGGAATTTCATGGAGATTAACTGATGTTGCTGCAGATATCAAAAAAGCTCTATGTACTGCTGCGGATAACAAACTTAACAAGTAGTTGGGGCCAGCCCAAAAGCTAGTGAAACCACCCTTAAATATCAGTTTGATATGAGCTTAATGTAATTTTGGGCAAATGACAAATCCAAGCTGCCTTGAATATGATTTCCATTAAGGGAAATTGAGCCCAGAATCACTGATGACATCACTATGACGTCATCATAGTTTTATGACGTCATAACATCATTATCGAGATATAAAACACGTGACTCAAGGCAAACGATTACCATTTGCAGTGAATACTACCTTAAACCTCATTTAGTGATATTTTAACTAAAAATGATAACATCTACCTTAAACACTTCACTTTTTGTTTTAGTTTTTGACCAATCAGAATCAATTCTAAATTCAATTCAACTGGCCTTGAATGAATTATCAGCTTTTGTTACTGATTTTTTTCAAAAACAATCAAATGGTCATTTATGACCACCTTATATGCCTAAGAATTAAAAAAAAATATTGGTTTCATTTCCATACGAGCCAACCCTAGTTATGGGTCTATATAAACAAAATCTAAATGTGATTATTTTGAAGCAGGCTAAGACTCTGAATTCAAATAATCTCTAATCAGAAGTTTTTCATAAGCCGAAATAGCTGATTCCGTTTAGATTGTTGAATATATAATCAGCCCTAACATACTACATGCTCTCAATCTTTATCTGAATAATGTGCATGCTACAACACTCTATAAATGTACTTTTTTTATTTAGTACACAATACCTTCAAAGTTTTCATTGAGCGTACAAGTTCCTTATCCTGTCATTTCATATCTTCCTTACATGACGACACAACTCCTGTACCCAAAACTCCCCGCCGTGTCACATTTGTCACCATTCACTCTTTTTCTCTGCAATAAAACATTTTTATGCTTTTTATAAAAAATTTATTCAAGATTCAGTTTTAAACCGCCACAGCCTCAGCCTCCGCAGCCACCACAGCCTCCACCACCACCTCCATCGTCACCACCGCCTTCACCTCCATCACCACGACCGTCACCACGACCGTCCCAATGATGATTGTCGGTGACATATGCTGGGTCGCGGATATTATACAGATCGCTGGCACCACCGCCTCCATAGGTTTGTGCTCTTTGGTTCGAGTCATTTGTTTTTCGTCCACAACAAATTGATAATAGTCCCCCCATGTTTGAAAATGATAATATTGTTCTTCTCTTTTTTTATGACTGACGGAGTCGTAACCTCAGTGAGCTGTAACGAAACTTTGTATGGTCACTGAAAACTATCAAAAGGAAAATCAAATGGACTCAGGTTACAATGAGAGGAGGATGAGTAACATCAATAACTCTATTTGACTCAGAGGGTATGATTACGTATGCGTCATAGCTTTTTCCTGGTTTTCACCGTCGAATTCATCATTATTTGCTCGGATAAGTTAAATTTTTAGTTAAATCATTTAACAGTTGCGTCCATATCTGTCACGCCGCGTGAAAAAAGGCTCAAAATGGAGCATTTCAACCACTGGATGGTGTCATAATCTCAAAATACCCCCCAAGGTTCCCCATAAAATTTAAAATGCCAACTTTTGGTCATATCCGTTTCCGCTCATGGTGACCGGAAGTCGCTCAAACCCACTTAATACCCCTCAAGACTCCCTATAAGTGGTCAGATCTCGTCAGAATGTCGCAAGGCTTTGTCTCATTTGTCTCATTTGTTAAAAAAATTTTTCTGGTCAGAATGATTCCCATATCAATATTTCGTCGGTATTAAATCAATCGGTATAATTAAAATAACATCGAGTTACAGGCCGCGCTCTGGCGCATATTACTGTTGCTGAATGTTGGCGGAAATAAAATATGAGGTTCTCATTGGTTCGAGTCAACCCAGACGCTCAACCCACGAGAATTGAGTGAGTAAGACTTCAGTGATAAAGGCCGCCGTCAGTTGGTCGAGAATATCTAAGTCATGCAAACATTGATAAAATATCGTACCATTCATTTATTTTGACCCGGTATGTGTTCCAAAATACTTCTTATATGCTTATAATTATGTAGCTATGAATAGACTATTCTGCGTTGTATCATTATGTTCGACCATAGAATAACCAACTCGTATAGCCTATAC
>SCLD01092810.1:0-12558 GCA_004367895.1 Oikopleura longicauda | reverse complement strand
GAACTGAAGTTCTATTTATTTCAGCCTAAAAACCAATTCAAAGTCTGTTCTTGTGAATGTCGGCTGAAAATTTCCAGGGTAATTTGGTAGCAACAATGATCGTCATATTAAATAAATTCTCAAGGAATGAAAGATTTCCCAGCAGCAAATGTGACTTCCTACAATTAAGCCCTGAAACTAAGTTGCTTAGTCACGAATGATTTAACAGCGCACTGATACTTTGTTTTAGCAAAAACGATGTTGATGACAAATTGAGTAGTCATAAGGCCATCAACATTTAAGCCATCAAATTCACGGTGTCGCGTTAATCAATATGATTGCTACTTTCATTACGAATATAATCCAACAGATTCTTCAATTATGGAGATTCCACATATGATAGCAATTAATCCAGATGGACAGACAAAAAAGTTAAAGTTATAAGTTTCATCGACACCCTCCGTTTTATTGAAATTACCAAGCTGACAAAATATTGTCAAACAAGCTGGACCAATATTTAATACAGTTTTGGGCTGACATCTTTAAGCTGGAATAATGAAAATCTCAGTGACTTAGGGTAAATGAGGATGACTGAGGACCTAACAAATTGTTATGTTGGGCTAACATAGAACATTTATACAGGGTATGATTCATATGATATGAATCATATCATTTGACAAACAGTTCTGTGTTTCAATATTCTCAATAATTATTTTTTAATTACCAAACAACTAATTGATGATCATTTCCAGAATATTCTTCATACAAACTCGCAAAAAGTGTAACTCAAGCCTAGACCATTTATTATTCATGTTGACTTTGATAAGTCGGAGTTGGATTTCGAAATCAATTGGTGCAAAAAATTCATGTTAGGTATGAAGTTTTCTATGAAGTTATAATGAAAAGGTCTGAACGAAACTCCCATCATGAAACTCAACATGTTAGGATTTCATTGAGTGAAAGTATGTTAAGCTTTACTAGGTGCTTCATTCACGGACATTGGTAGTTTGATTTAAGGCCACCATTACGTGATTTTCAAGATATCAATACTTCAACTTAAGTTGAAGCATCATTCATGCTATATCATATTAATGATAAAACCCAGATATCTGAATAGCAGGAAGTTTATCGCAAATCTATTTTTGGTGCCCAGTTCCTACTACGGTATGATTGACAAGTACTTTCACACCAGTTCACTTCCTCTTATATAACCATCACTAAGTATTCCGCTCGACATATGACCGTTGAAACCATTGAATTTAGTAAAAAGCGTCATAATCTTCAAGTTAAAAGAAGATAAAGCAAGAATCTTGACATGTTATACCTCTAATGACATTTTTCGAATTAATATTCTCAAAAAATTCACACTTGTGGTGATCACAAATAGATATCACATATAATTAAACAATATATCATAACCAGTGTCAGGTCCGGTGACCATTATAAAGTTCGAGTTGCATAATCTTGAATTTCAAAGTTCATTATGTAGGAAGATTTTCGATACGCATTATGACCATTATTTACATCAAATCAGGTCATGCAACTTTATGCCACACCGCCAAAAATGATCCGACACATTCTTACATTAACTTTTTTTGACATAATTTATGTCCAATTTGGACAAAAGGCATAAAACATGGTTGCAATAATAACCTTTTTATTTCAGATCGAGAAACATAAATGTAGGTGACAAATGTTAAAGACAAACTATGTTAGTGACAAATTTGAGATGTTGGTGACCGATTTTACCATTTGTGTACCCAGATACGGTGTGAGATAACCAATATGAGATACCCAATCTTTCAACCTGACTTATGTGACATAAGCCTCCAGCATCAACATTCTAAGGAAATGTCACCCACATCAATTGGTCAACTGATCTTAGACTGACCACATCAACTGATCTTAGGAAATGTGAATTAATAATGACTTCATATTATGAAAATAGTTTTGTTTGTCGGCGATTCAACAGTCACGATATCTTTATATCATATCCGTCAAACTCTGGTTTGTAGATCCTGATAACTTGATATGATTGCCGAGCTAACAATTAAATCCGAAATAGAGTGACCCTTTCTTCAAGAGGGAAAGTGTATTTTCATCGGATCCAAAAGAATAGGCGGCGCTCATGTCCGGTATAAATACAGACACTTTTTACCACCCAATGTATAATTTCAACAGGCACGGTTTTATTATTAAAGAGACACAAAAAGTCTATGCAATGACTCATAAATTATGACTCAAAATATTTCTTAAGTTGATTATTTCACGATCGGGACATGTTCCGTTTAGCAAACCTCCCAGATGATAAATAGAATTTATATAATTTATATTTATCAATAATTTTATAAAACGAATCAAAACTTGAGTTTATAACCGACAAAAGATTCAAAATTGGACAGAATGAGATTTATAATTTTATTTTTATGGACCTGTCAGTCGATTGCATATGCCAGATACGAAAAAATTTTCAGAATTGATGTAAGTTTTTAGTTGATAAATTTCACGTCGAATCACATGTAATCTCATACTAACCACATGTAATCTTAAATCGCGTCGTTCTTATTAATAGCATCGGGAACTACTTTAACAATTTAAACATTATAACTTTAACAGTTGTTCGCATGTCTTCGTGGCGCAATTGGTTAGCGCGTTCGACTGTTAATCGAGAGGTTGTTGGTTCGATCCCAACCGAGGACGCTTTCTTTTTGAAATATCCACTATTTAGTTATGAATTTAGGGTCGACGCCGAGAAGGTCGAACATGTTCAAATGGGTGCCAACGCCAACCTCGATTTGTCAAAACATCACAACTGATACGATGGGTTGGTTTAAATCCATCAGAAAGATGGAGAATTCCGGGAGCTGATGGGGATGAAATTGATATCGGCATTTGCCTTGGTAATTGCCTTCACAAATCATCCCAAGGAACTTTAAAGAAGGTAAATAAAGACTTTTGGTTCAACATAAAGATTGGAATATACGGTCAGAAATTCAAACGTAGATAACAGTTTAAGAATTTTTAATTGCGCATCCGACCTATCATTTTACCGTTATTTTGAACCTTAATAATTGAACCCAGACCATAGTCCAAGACCAGGCCGTGTTTTTCCTCATCTGATTTTTCAGGGAAATTGGTGTAGTCCAAAATGCACTGTGAAATTATTCACATCCCATAAATTGAAGCTATTTAATTACGCTTAATACCTAAATGAATTAACGTACTAGTTTCTCAGCTAGCAGATGCTAGTATTCAAATAAAAGGTTATTTCAGCGGGAACGATTGAACGCGGTGAGCTCATTATGACTATTAGTTTACGGGTCATATTTTTTTTCTCATCGTTTCATTTTGTTCCGTTCCAGTCATTCGAGTTTATTCTCTATACTCAAGTATCTTGTATAACTAAAAAATAACCATAATTCTCTGAATGGCGCCCTCTTTATTGTATATTTGGAGAGTCGTTCTCCCCTTTGTGAGCAGAATATGATATTTTTTCTAGTTTTACAGGTTATAATCTGAATTTTTATAACATTGTAGCCATTTATTCATTTATGTATTTTTTTTCGTTCAATCCCCTTGATGTTTTCTTTAAATCACATTTTAAGTTTGGAAGCAACATACGAATGGCATGTAGTCCATTACATTACGCTGACGTCATAGCAGTTAATGCATTTGGCGATGAAGCAATTCTTCAAAATGCAAATACTACAAGTTGTGCTTGTCATGATGTTGAATTTTGTTCTTAACTAAGTGTTCCTATATTTGATTGTATTTCAAATGCAACTGCCGATGCATCCACGGCAGGGTTAAAAGACCTTCTTGCTGCTATCCCATTTCTGTTCTAAGTTAAATAAATAATTTGTTCATATTCATTTAATCAAAAGATGTTTACTCCAAAGCGTTGAAGTATACACTGTGTAGGCCCTATCATGTAGGGTTGAAACACTGCTCAAAGATTCTTCAAGTTCAAGTTGAGAAATTAAATCCACCGAGCGATCTTTCGAAACGAACTGATTCAGTGATGGCGATCAAAATATTCTTGATTGATAAAAATACATAAACCAGAGTTTAAGATATCTGCAACGTCATTCATAACGACGATCAAACCATCTTCAATTAACTGTCTATAGAGCCGCTAATAGAGGTGAATAAAAATAAGTACAGAATCTGGATAAAAAGAATTTGAAATTTTTAGGCTATAAAGTCAATCACAACCTTAACCCATGACCTTAACTCACTCATATCTTAAAACTGTTTCCATCTGAGTAATAATCATATATCCACATATAAAGAAACTGATGAATCGATGATTTTGTAAATTGAAGAATCGTAAATTTCGGAGTCAAACATTTGCTTTGGAATTTCGAGAATATGTTTTAACCTTCACTTAACGGTCAACTGACCTCTGGTGATCGTAAAAGGCCCAAAAGATCCCCATTGACCCCTTTCATTAATTTTCAAAAAATGTACCAGCCGGGAACATCCCAACAACTTCATTTTAACTAAGCGCAAGTTGCGGTCATACTTTTATTGCCAAAAACAGCGCCATCTAGTGCCATCAAAATGCAATCTGAAATATGTTTTGATGACGCTCTGAACCATTAAATATGGCCCATTAGAGAAGTTTTTTGACGCATATAATATGCCGCATATGAAATGCGTCCAACGTTATAAAAGTAAACTTATTATTTATCAGTAGCAGGTTTTAAAGGTCGAACAACGTAGAATTTTTATCATAGTAAGAACTTTGGATTCAAGTAAGATTCTTCGATTTAATGGTAAATCGTAAACTTTTTAGTTTTTTATCGGCTTTTACATAAGGGTCAAAAATTGGAAAAAATTTTGCCTTGAAACTATCCTCACTTGACATTTGAGCTCATACCCAGGTATATTTATGATTTAACTGTTAATTAAAGAAAACTCTTGCTAGGTATTTTGTGAAAATTCTAAAGAATAAATTCAACCATGACCTCTATCGACCTCTTAGTCACGGCAGTTCATCATAGTATTCTAAGAATTTCTCTATAGATTTTAAAACCAATTCAAACCAATAAAACAATTAATGTAAACTGTTCATATTCTTTATTGAATTCTGTTGGAAATATTTTTAATTGAGGAATACAGGAACGACGAAAACTCGGACTGTTTTGACGAAAATACCAGTTAATTTCAACGTTTAATTTTATCGGATTTTGGCGGGAGTCGTTTTTATGTTCATTTTCCCGTCTTAGAGAAACATGGCCGAATTTGATGAAATATGGACAATATTTCCACATGTCTCATGGAAGCAAATCAGGTTATTTTGAATATTTTCTGAGTTTTACACTTAATGATTTGACTTGAATAGAACAGTAATATTGGTATCATTCCTCGGCTTTGTTGGAGGGATATGGACACTTTTCCCAGTTTTTGGTCTTTATAATCCGCCCGATTTCAAATGCAAGTCTCCGTTTCAACTATATTGCGAATTTGTTGATGATAAAGAATCAAAATGCTATAATATTCTTGCTACAGATATTGAAACTATTCAATTGTTCGAAAAAACGTTCAAAATTAATTCTGGTAAATGTGGGATGTCATCGATTTCTCTTTCAAAAATGCGAAAATGTGTAAATGATGCCTGTGATCCAAGTTTATGTGGATATCATAAAATGAATATAGAACTTTCACTTTGCTTTCAAGAAGAGATGGATGATAAAGAAGTTGAATGTGGTGAATTAACGAATATATGGAATTTGGATTCAAAATCTCAATTTTATAATTTTAACTTTGCTGCTGACGAATCGTTTGATAATGGGACAAAATATTCGTCCGCTGTGACCGATTTTAATCTGGTATGCGGACTAAATTGGGTACCACCACTTATAACTTCAATGGCACCAGGAAAATTGTTCTATTTCACATAAAATTCGTTGGTAGGTTGATTTTTGGAATTTAAATTGACCTTAGTTTTTTGTATTAATAATGATAAACGGTTTATTATCATAAACCTGTTCCATTAAATTATGTTTGTATAAGAATTTTGCTTATCAGTTCCACTGCGAATTTTCAGTTTACAATTCAAAAATTATTGAATCAAAGGAAGAAATTGGTATCATTTTATGAGATTGATTTTATTCATTTGATTTAAAAATCTAACAATCTGTTAAACATAGAAAATCCTGATTTAATCGTAATGATCGACTACGTAAAAAAACATTTTGAAGTTGCAGCATTTGTGGGCGCCTTTTTAGCTGGTCCAGTGTCGGACAATTTTGGGCGAAAGAAAACTATGATTATGTCCATGATTGGTGTCAGTATTGCATCTATGCCGATTTCTTTCTTACCAAACTGGCAACTTCTCCTAGGTATTTTACCGGATTTTCTCCCCATGTGATATGTTTTATCTGATATGTCTTATTTAGCATTATATTTCGTCATTCATGTGTTCATGCACTGCGGTTATGTTGCTGTCTCCGTTTATGCTGTCGAAATATTTGGTCCTAGCGTGAGATTCATTGGAGGGATATTGCCATCATTTATCTTTGCAATTGGATATGCATCATTATCTCTGACAAGCTATTTGTTGCCAATTTGGAGGCATTTTGTTTTATGCCAAGCTTGTATTGGACTCTTGTTTTTTCCAATGATTTATTTTGTACCTGAATCACCAAGATTTTTATTTCAAAAAGGGAAAATTGACGAAACAATCTCGTCTCTGGAAAATATAATTAAGATTGATAACACCAACTGCAAAGAAATTGAGTCATTCTTGCGCGAGGAATGTCAAGTTAACTCTACAAAAATGAAAAGCGAAGGGATCACACTTTCATATGCTGAAGCTACAGCAGCTCTTGATGATACGAGTTTTAAATTTTGCGTGTAATTGTCGATGTCCCATGGTGAATTAATATTTATTCTCCCATTTACGTAGAATCGTACGATGGGGGGGGGGAGGTGCCATGCGGGATACCCCCTTCGTTTGAGATTCAGTGTTTCGACACGATCGAGCATCACCAACAAATCGTGACAAATATGACGGAGTGTTTTTGTGGACAAAAAAACCAAACTTTTGGGTTAATTTAACGCCCACTTATGCCGTTTCCTGTTGTAATCAAAGTCCTTTTTTCTCAAAATTAGTGAAATTAACTTAAGGCTTACCGTTTACCACCTTGAATGTCCACTGGATATTATTCAGTCAACAACTTTACCTTATGAAAAATCAGTTCGCATCATGAGTCATGATTCATGACTGCTAAGTATGATTCCTTATTAGTGATGGAATAGTGAAATTGCTTTCAAATGCATCTACAAGAAAGATATTTTTCATTATGGGAGTGGTTTTCTGGGCAACATCAATGGTTTATTATGGATTGGCATATAATGTTGCTGCTTTACCCGGAACCTTGTATATGAACAATTTTCTGAATGCAATTCTCGAAGGCTTTGCGTATGTTTGCATAACAGTCTCGACCTATTTCATTGGACGTCGACCTCTGACCGGGGGAACGTTACTCTTTGGTGCTATTGCATGTCTTGCAAGTGGTCTCTTGTTTCTATTCTCCGACACGGAAAATATTTTTGAAGAAGTTGGTAGATGGTTGAGCTTTGTTGGACGTTTTTTTATTGCGGGAACATTCGGGTTGGTCATAATAATAATATATATGATATATCCTAAGCCATATGGTCCATTTGATATGGGACCATATGATGATGATTTATATGATATGGGATGTTATTAAGCATATTACATGCTGCATATAAGATCGGCAAACAGGAAACTCTCAGTATCAGGCACAGGGATGAAAGGACAAATTTCTCCTGTTGTTATGTTTTGGTATGTGATATGCATAACAGAACATAACATAACAAAACATAACAAAATGAACTGTTATCTTTCATCCCTGATCAGACAACTCTCTGTCTGAGAGTTTTTCTGAGAAAGTTGAGACCTTTTTGGAATGCTTAGAGTTTTTTTAGGTCACTGAGACTCAGAGTATGTCACTCTGAGCTTATTTATTTGAGCTTTAAGTGACATAAATCAGCTTTTGAATAAAAATCTCAGATAGTCTCAAAAAGTCTCAGACAAAGAGTTTTTTTGAAAAAATTGAGAGTTTTTTTTGAGAATCTTGAGAGTTGTCGGACACTGAGAGCTTTCTGTTAGCCTATAACTTATAGGCTATAAGATCCAACATGCCATAACATCGTCAATATCGGTCTACTCCAAAGCTTGATAGCTGATTTAAAAAAAATTAAGATTAATATTTGTCTATGTGGTTGAACTCTATCCAACAACAGTGCGCACGATTGGAACAGGAAGTGCTTCAATGTGTGCTCGAGTTGGAGCTATTGCTGCACCTTATGTTATTTTTATACCGAGTTCTTGGATACCATATGCTTTCTATGCTGGCTCAGGTAAATCTAACAAAAGATCGGGCCTAAACAGTTACTATTTGAAAGAAGTATTTGACTGATCGTTTAAAATTGTTTTAAGCTTTCTTGGCAGGCATTTGTTCATTTTGGTTGGACGAAACTTTCAATCAGCAAATGGACAACAGTATAGGTTAAATTAATATCATTTTGATATAACGAATGATATTCCGAATGACGGAATGAGGAATGTTATATAGTTCCTATCTTAAATTATGTTACATAATTCATGTAGTATAGTACAATATGACTCATATAATATGACTGGCATAAAATAATGACGCACTATACTCTCACAATGTCTCACAGAGTCTCGCATAATAACGTTATATTTCAGAATCAAAAAAGTACGATGACATTTTAAATGATAGGAAGAATTCAACGGACTTATGAATTTAAGTTTATTTATATACTTAATGAACATTGTATACATGTCTTATTCATATTAAAAAGAATACAAATAAAATACCTATATGATTTATAAGAAAAATAATTTAGTTAGAAAAATAAAAATTAGGCAAAGTGCTCTTCAGTTAAATTCAATGTCGACTTATTAAAAGTTCTTTTTGCGCCCGCTTGTCGGAAAGCCGCCATCGCAGTTATCTTCAAGAGGGCTCTTTTTGGTGCGGCCCTACTCAAAGCCAACTCATAGTCTCGCTGAAATCAGAAATTACTTACATACCCTCTTTCGAGCATAATTTATGCATAACTTAAGCAGAATAAGGGAAATTGAAATCTAAACTAAAACCAAAGTTTACCTTGTCCAAAGCTTTGGCAAAATCTGGCACGAGATTTGTCAATTCTTCGGCTATTTTAGTGCTATTCATATTTGATGCCACTGTAGAAAATATTGAAATCTTTGAAACTTCCGCATATGTTTCTGTGAGCATCTTAAAGCATTTTCATGATATATGTAATACCCTTAGCTAGTACCCTTATCATAAGGGCCTTATGGTACTAGACCTTCTGGTGGAAAGTTCCCGACGCCCACGCGTTGATAGGGTACCGACCACGACCGACCGGTAGGACTCCTCACTTCACTATTTAGAATAGTCGAGGTCACTGCTATTTTGCAATAAAGTATTGCCCTATATTAGATATACTGTTATTCACTCAGCAGGTCGCTAGATAAGGATATTACAATATACAGTGAGTTTTTTCAGCTTATTACCTGTAAGCATTCTTGAAGTGTAGGATGCAATAATTCGCAATAATATTCAGCTTCCCGTGTGAGTGCATTTATTTTTAGAATTTGAAATTTAAGTTGATGTGCAGGAGCAAAGAGTGGGACAACTTTTTGACTTGCATGTAACACTTGAGTTGCTTCATCCAATGCATCGACAAACCTACAAAATATGTAACTGTCATACTCTAATAGTGAATGAGTCATTCAGAATGACAATTTTCACAAGTCATGTTCACCTATCATTTTGACCCATCAAATATGGTTTGTCAGTTTTTGAGTAAAGTGAAGGCCAAATTCGTCTCCGATTAATTTTAAATCCAACGTAAACCAACCATAAAATTATAAAGCCAAACCAAAGGCAATTTATCACAATCAACTCAGTGTTAACATAATTCGGTGTAAGCATAGCATTTTCCAAATCTGGTACATTTAGTAGAAATCCAATAGACTTAAAAGGGATATTTAAGTTACAAAGACCAAATGGCATTTTGATTTAGTGAATCCCTGGCTGTATAGCAATTAACGTAATAAGAGTTATCCAATGTAAAACATTCAAAATGAGAGGTCGATATGGCCATCGGAATAGATCATAAAGAAATTTCAAAAGTATCAAGAAAAATAATCCGCAAGATGATAGTAATTTGCCTTTAGAACCATAGAAAGATTGTTCGGCTGGATCATCAGAAATTGAATAGAATGCACAATAGAATATTATCAGTAACACTTTGAAACCAGCTTCGCATGGGATGAAATAAGCTTTTTTCATTTAATAACCAGCTTAAAATAACGACGAAGGAAACTCAGATTTAATGTTTCACATCACTCACGTCCCGTTGTGATGCTTCAAATTTTTTTCTCGACTTCTTTAAATTAATCCACATTCAACCACTGGTGTGAAAATCAGAAAGAGTCGTGGGCGATGTGAATTAGAAAGTATAGTAAGACATCGTGGTGGAGTAATTTAAATGAATTCCTTGGCGTCTTCGGAAAAGTGAAAATAAATATATCTTTTCTGTGTAGAACTTGTTGTTGATATTGAATTCTAATTCGAGTTCTCTTCTGAGAAGATATGCTTCATGCGATCTCAATCTTGGTGTAACAACATTTTGTTTGATACGAACTGTTATGTAGATTGGAATTAAAATTAAATGAACACACATTGAGACTGCAGATATAAAGAAGTAACCCTGAAATCAACTTTGAACTGATGATCGAGTCGGACTTATATACCTTTGATGAAGGACTTTTCCAGCAAATATTGTCGTTAGCAACATCCATTTTACCAGTCCACGGTAAACACCAAAATACTTTTGAGTAATTGACTCCAACTGGTAGTATAAAAAGGAACCATGTGATAAGTCCAACAAGTCGCATGCGAGGCAAAAATGTATTTTTATATTTCGCATTTCGGTTGCCGAGAATCATCGCAAGCGAATAAAGAATCATCAATCCCCAGTGGATCAAAATAAAAATAATAAACCAAATGTAAAATTGGTCGCTCAGTATTTGATTTGATCTCATTGGCGTTTTTGACTAAAGTAGACTAGGTATTTAAGAATATACAGGTTATCGTGATTCAAGTGATTACAATGTAATCATTACTAACCTGAGCAATATATTCGCCCGAAGCAACTTTGGCGAATTCCCATGCATCCAAATTGAATAAAAATACCCAGTATGTACTTCTTGTATAATTTTCTGGAAATGTCCACGTCAGTGCTGATTACGATTTTAAAAGACCATGTTTATAATATAGACTATATTTATATCTGTAAATTATAGGCTATAATCACCGCTGTATATTATCATCGGGAAAGTAAATAAGCCGTACGTATCACTTCATTAGGAAGCAAGTTGGTTTTTAATTATCGAATCGAATCCTAAAGATGCAATGAGAGCATAAACTTGAACATAATTGATAATGGTTAAGATCGTCACGGTCCAAAATTGAATCAAACCAGTTCGACTATTTTTCCATTTTGTCTTTCGCTCAGTATTTCGAAGCAAAGGCTCTTTTATTTATGTTCATCAAGTTGTCCCAAAACCTCTGAGATAAAAACTCAAGAACTTTTCCTTCATCTTCGTCAGAGTTCATGGTTAATAGAAATTAACTTCTCTGAATAAAATATATAACTTTATTTGGTTTAATAAATTAGTTCAATATTTCCTTTTTTATATTTTCCCCGTAGCTTCAAATCAAATATCAAATGACAATAGAACAAATATTTCATTCAACGACAAAATACTATTCACAGTCTTATTGTTTTTCTGAATATGAAATATAATTTTTAATTTCAAGCAGGGATGCTCATACAAGAACGGTTGACCGTCGGTTGTTCTAGCACCGTACCGGTTCTCCCGTACTCTTTGTGCGGGGCAGGCTCCACCGAACAGCTGTTCGCACCTGTTCGCACTGTTCGCCCTGTTCGACGAATTTAAAAAAATGAGCTGTTCGCACTGTTCGAGCTGTTCGAACTGTTCGAAATGTTCGTTGTTCGCCCTCTTCGCACAGGTCGAACTGTTCGCCTTGTTCGTTGTTCGCACTGTTCGCATAGTTCGAACTGTTCGCCTTGTTCGTTGTTCGCACAGTTCGAACTGTTCGCTGTTCGCACTGTTCGTTGTTAAACAGAAAAAGACGTGTTCGCTGTTCGCACTGTTCGGTGCGAATAGTCTATTCACCTTTATGAGAAAATCCAGGAAAATTCATCTTATGAGTCATATGTTATGAGTCATTCCGATTTTTAGGATTCAAATCCATTTCTCACCATTTTCCAGAAAAAATGGCGTGCAACAATCAGTAAAAAAGAAATAGGATTAAAAATATTTTTCACCTTCACTCACCATAACTTTTCGTCAAAATGTTCCACGATAATTCAATTTTTTGAAAAGTTACATTTTGAAATATATACCGTTAAATAACACTGACTCATAATCTGGGGTGAAATCGAGGTAGAGTACGCGGTCTACCGCGTTATCTGGAACCA
>SCLD01092799.1:0-12562 GCA_004367895.1 Oikopleura longicauda | reverse complement strand
CGGAGAATTCTAATGTGCCAAATATTTAATCTAAACGAAATGGTAACCAGTTACGAAATTCAGGATGCCATAATGCTTGCCAAATCTATTAGTCAAGATAAAAAAAACAAAAACTGACTGTATATTAAATTAATTTGTTAGGGTTAGGGTTACCCTTGATGAAATCATCTCTATCTGGTCTCTGGTGCTCATGGTAAAGAAAAATAGTTCTGGTTTCTTCTCATGGAAAGAAACAAATATTTGAAATTCAAGAATATTTATTGTTAATATTAAAATTAATATCATAATCTGCTCACAAAGGAGAAAGGGGAGAACGACTCTTCGAATATACAAAAAGGGGGGTCAGGCTACAGCCCTAACAACCATTTTTCGATTTGAAAAATGGTAAGGGGGGCTGAATGTTACACTGCCGTTATAAATGGGTTAACCAGTCGAGGTTATAAATAACGACCATCCCCACATCTGTAGGAACACCGAGTTCTATTATGGCTAATCGCTTCGCGATGGCCATAAACATCATTAAATAACCTCGGCTGGTTAACCAATTTATAATGGCAGTGTAGGCAAGTCCTATGTTGGCATGCATTTACATTCAGCCCCCCTTCCATGTAATTCAAAACAAAAAAAACGGAGTTAGACGCTGCCACCGTTTCAAAGCAGATTATGCATTCTGCCTCCCCTAGCCGATGAAGCTGCCGCCGCCATTCAATCCCCTTGATATAAACGCGGCTTCGATCGCGAAGAGTTTGAGTCGATCGGCGTCCCACCAATCGTGACTGACGTTCACAAAACTCAACCGTCATTTGCAGAAGTTGTCGGCTATTCACCACATCTCGCATTGTTAGCCAACGCTATAATAATTATTAATAAACAATTATTGGCTTAAAAATCACCTTTTGTTTCTTCCCATTCAGCAACTTATATTCAAAGTTTACTTGAAATGCGCCCCGCGTTTGTTCTATCAACTCCTCGTTACGGAGTGTATGCTCCAAAGGAGCCAATTTTACAACTCGTATTGGTGGCACCAGAACTTCGAGCGGTCCCAGTTCCAATGAAAAGCTACGGGCTTCTTCCTCGGTCCCATTGAAGCCGTGTTCATTGACCAAATGCCGTTTCAATGATCTAATTGCCGTATACTTATGGCAAGTGAGACATTTGATTGTCTTGTTCTCTGGATTTTCGTAATGCATAAACATTTTTCTGACTGAATGAATAACACACATTTTTAATTTCAACCTGAATCTAGAATGTTTACGAAAATGAAAACTTCGCCGAAAATGAAAACTAAACGCGCGGACCATTTCAAGTAAACTTTGAATATAAGTTGCTGAATTGGAAGAAACAAAAGGTGATTTTTTAGCCAATAATTGTTTATTAATAATTATTATAGCGTTGGCTTACAATGTGGTCTGTGGTGAATAGCCGATAACTCATCCATATGACCCTGGATTTTCGTGAAATTCAGTCACGATTGATGGGACGTCAATCGACTCAAAGTCTTCACGATCGAAGACGCTTTTATCTCAAGGCGTATTTACTTAACAAGACTATAGACTCACAGGATGGTAACAGTACGTGACGCTGTTTTTCGAATATATATGAATTTCAGTATATCCAAAACAAATAAAAATTGTTGTCATCTTTCCGAATATTTGCTCATCGATCTAAAAACCCTGAAATAGAAACACACTCATTTGAGAGATGGATGTTTTCGTATATGTTTATTCTTTTACATTTTTATACTTTTTTGAGCTAGAACACACGGAAATTCGATACGCAAATGTACATGTTGGTTACAGTCCTTCAGGAAAGAGTTTCAATCATTTTCGACTATAGTAAAGATTAATCAAAGAGAACTTTAAAAGGTTTACGAGTTTCAAATATGGCAGATCAATCCAAACGGCTCAAAAAAATCATATTTGCTGGAGAGTCAACTGTAACACTTCGTCAGTTCTTTATGTATTTGCGTGAACTTCATATTATATTGGATAATAAATCATATAGTCTTTTCACATTCAATTGTCGTCATGTATCTTTACAAATACTGAACAGACTCGGTTGTAATAAAAATGAAGGTGAATGTGATTAATTTAAACATAATTTAATAATATCAAAAGGTTTCAAATACGTTTCATTCTTAATTGAAATAGCAGAACGATTTGGAATGATTTCGTTCGAGATAAAAACAAAAATATTTTCCGTTATACGATCGTTTTTTTGGCGCGCAATTCAGAATTTTTTGGAATCAACTGTCATCCTCCTTCTCGCATTTATATCATTCACTCAAGGTCAGTTGAATCGAAAAGATTAAAAGAGAAAAATGAATTTTTGGGGAGAATTACCATATTTATCCTCCACATTGAAAACCGAGAAGAGTTTGAACGAACCAACAGGTTAAATGCATGGGAATATAAACTGAAGTCATTTTGTTTTAAGGACCGTTGATACCAATCGAAGAAAAAACGAAGGATATTATTCTTCTTTGCTCGTTAGGGTTGAATATTATATTGCTTTTGCTGGGTAAGTTCTTATCATAGAATATTTGTTCATGAAGTTCAGTTCTTTATGTTGGTATTGGTAATTATCAAATCAAGAAACGTGAAATGCGCAGAGGAAACTTCAACGACTTGGACAATCTATCGTTGGAACCATGGGATCAAGGTAAAAGGAAACTCTTTGATAGATTTGAATATCCACCTGATAAAATTTTTAGAAGATAAAGAAGACTAACCAAGACATCTCAAACATAAACTCACCACTCTCGCTCTCTCTCCTTCCTTCACTTTCTCATTTTCAGAGACTCATCAGATTTGAATCTGATTCGAAGTCCATAAATTTTTCTCATTAAATTCAGAATCAAATATTTTAGTTTGCTAAGATAAAAACAAATTAAATAAAACATAAAAAAAAATTTAGAATGATACATTCGTATTTGATTGTCGGTATTTGTGCTTTTCGATTGGATATCCCACAATTTGAAGGTTACTTATTTGAAAATTATAAGTTTTACTATAAATTTAAGGAAACAATACGCCCAATTTGGACAATTCATCTTTTGATGCACCTAATTTCGACACAATCAGCACTACCATCATTCAACCAATTACAATGAGTAAGTGTAAACTTCGAAAAATTTAATTAATCTTTTCAAGACTCTTCCACAATCAAAAATAGTGTCAAATTGGTCAATGGTACAATCTCAGTCAAAAATACTACAGGTTTCTAAGTTCGAAATCGTTCATTTTAACAGATATTTAAGAAATAGTATGGTCAAAAAGCTTCATTCCAATGAATCCTTTCATAAAAGATATATATCTATGCATACTGTACTTACTTAATTTTTTCCATGTTGGTAAAATAATACACAATTATTGTTTTTGAGATTTATTACAAGGTTTTAACAGAATAAAAATTTTTAGATTGATTGCTTTCGTTTCTTCGGCATTCTTTGATCTTCTCGCTGCTTATTGGTGCATTCGATCCAAAAGAGAATCTATGTATTCTTCAGCATCTCTGCATTCATCATCGACTCCATTCCCAACATTGCGATCTGAGTAGTCAAGGGCTTCCATTGCGTCATTTTCATCGACAATTATTTGGTGTGGTTGAATTGGTTGAACGTTATGAGCAAAAAATCTGATGACGTCAGGATTCGGTTCGGGTACATTTGCTTCAAAATCTGCTTGCAATGGTGTTGATCGAGCTTCAATTGGAATTTCTCCAGGTTCGTAGCAAAAAAGTTCAGCTGCTTCGGCAGGATTACCGCTTGATGGGGTTGACATCTGTCTGCTTGGGAGTGAGACTAGGGAGACTGTTGAAATTGAGCGGTCAAGACCAGGAATCTCCAAAGGGGAACCTTGGATAGTGGAATGTTGACTTTCAGGTTCGAGTATTTGAGAATCACTCCTCTCAGAGAAAGATGTTGAAGAGATTGAAATTGGATCTTCATTATCTGATTCGACAATTACTTGCACATTCCCTCCAGACACATTTTGATTGTCAGGTGAATTTTCTCGAGCTGGAAGTTGGTTCAAAATCATTGTGGCAGCCAGTATCTTTTTGTTGAGTATTTCATACCCTATTCGATGAAGTAAAGCTGGATGTTGTGCCATTGTGGCTTTGTGACGAGTTTCGGCTGTGAATTGAGCCAAAATATTAGGAATACGTGTGTCAGGAGCAAGTTCACTCATCGTTAAATTCTCGGCTTTTTTTTCAGCAGCTTTGATGGCTCCTGCTATCCACTGTACCCGCTTGTTATGCTTTTGATTTGGCATGATTAAAATAACTTTTGGAAATTGGTTCTTTTATGATTTTTTTTGTTTATGTTTTTAGTTTCGTATTTTCTTATTTTTATCCGTTTGAAATTGTTTATATACACTTATCGATATTATAGTGCCCCAACTATCGGCTCAATGTCAGCGTGATCTCATATCACGCGTTGTGAGCATAAAGTAGGTCATAATTGGTTCGGAGAGCGAAATCTTCATTTATTATTGCTTCCACTTGATCTCTTCTAGGAAGACGGAGATTGGGGTCCAACCGAGTAATAAGGGTATCCAACATGTTATGAGAAAAATTAAGATCTTCTTGCAGATTGATTGATATTTTGTTGAAGTCTTCTATGAGATCATTATTAAAATCTTCTTCTAAAGGGACGAAACTGTTCAGTTCGCCCTCGAGATTGTCGTCATCGTCTTTCAGACTTTGATATCGCTCAATATTCTTAAGACTTCCTCTAAAAATTTGATCTGCAGTTTGACTTGTTTTCTTGCTGAGGTATCGACTCCACTCTTGATCGCTAAACGGATCAAGAATTTCAGGTGTGCTTGCCACAGTTTGTTCTTGAGATACAGAAGATATCAAGTCGTCTATTATAACATCATTAATAATCGCCATATTTTTTCTCCGAAGATGGTCATGACATAACTTGTAAATGTCTTCATTCTCTAATTTCTCGAAAATCTCATCACCTAAAAGTCTGAGCATTCTTTTGGCTTCGAAATAACTTTCAACAAACATTTCTTGATTAATCTTGAAGTGAATTGCTAGAATGTGAAGTGGGAAGATTAAATATCAAGTTTATTGCATGATTGATTTTTAATAACCTTAATATGGTGTGTTTATGATAAACAAAACGAGATAGAGTCCAATAAACTGTTCTGTAGTCAAAAATATTCGTTATGCATAATTAATAAGAAAATGAAATTCTAATTGAATATTTATGTGAAAATGAAATTCTGATTAGCGCATTCTCTTTGATTGTACCATTTATAAATCGTTTCATCAGCTAGAAAAATATCATTAAAATGATTAAAACAATTTCGGTAAGACGAAAAAAAATAAGAGATAGGAAAGAGATTTAGATAAATAATTTTTCTCTAGGTTTACTACTCAACAGCTAAGAAATTATACATAATGTATATCAAAGATAAAAACGATCAAACAACAAAGGTAGGGTTAAACATTGTCATTGAATCTTATCATATATGCAAGGTTGAAATGGAAGATTTAAATGAGATAAAATGGCCGGGTGAGGAAGTACCAATGGGTCAAGTTCAAAATACGAAAAGAATCGCAGAATAAATATAAGACATTTTAATTATGTACCTCATAACAATTAGACATAGATTAAATGTAGGTTTAAACCTTCAATTTAGAATGAAATTAATCAAGGAATTAAATCAAATTTTCGTTGTTGATGATAGTGGTCAAAAAGTGGGAGTGGTTTCAAAAGAAAACGTTCGAAGTGTTCTAAAGGATGAACAAACCGATAAAGTCAAAATTTACGGATTTCCGAGACGTGTTTGCATATTGTGGGTGAATTTCAGGAACTCAGACGAGGTTTATTACTATCAATTTGTAACTTAAATAGCTAAATTTAAATTGAGGTGTTTTGTGCGATTACAATCAAGTCTAACAACACCGATGTCATGTGTAAAGGATACATCTCAAAATCAGAAATCAAGGTTTAATTCGCAATCATTATTCCGAATAATTATCTATTTCAGAGAATTATGAAAACAATGGCCGATACAAAACCTATAGAAATACGATCCGAGAATAATCAAATAATTTACCAATTATAATGTTTTATATTAAAGTCTATCGAAAATATATTTTCAGAATGCAAGATTTGAAGAAATTCACAAAAGAGTGGGAAAAACTCATCAATACGTACGAAAACGATTCAAAAATAATTCAGCGCAAGATAACCCAAAAGCTCAAGTCAGAATGGTGTAGCGAGACGCGAAGTATCAGTGTGAATGAAATGAAACGGTTTATTGATCGATCAGGTATGATGAACTTGACCAATTTATTCTAAATAATTGAAACACAATTTTAGAAAAATTTTCAACAAAAGCAGAAGCAAAATTACTTCGAGCGGTTTTTGCTCTTGATGGTATCTTATGTAACATTGAAAATGATATAGACGAGATAGAGTCAGCGGCGAAACCAGCTAAAAAAATAAAAATAGAGGTAAATTGTAAATTCAAAATAAAAGATTCTAACAGCATATAATATATTATTAACAGTCATAATCATAATATTTTAAGGTATCAAGCGAATCCGAAGATTGCGAAAGTGAAGATTCCGACGCGACCAATGCTTCTACCACCAATTCTTCTTCTGATTCTGATTAATTAGTGTTTTGTTTATTATTAATCATCATCTCATTTAAGAATGTGTGTCCTTCCAGCTGAACTTCAAGATCAAAGAGTGAGTTAGCACATTTATGGCACAAATTATATTTTTAGATCTTACTCATCCAAACCATTCGTGCAGAAATCACCAGATGTCATGAACTGCTTTCTGATATTTACGATATTATTGACCGCCTCGAATCAATGTTATAAATTTGTTTAAAAAGTAATCTCATTATTTAGAATGAAAAGAGTTCACCTCGATGGGATCGACGAAATATTTTTGTTCGTCTTTTTGCAATTTTATCGAGTTTCATTGGATATTTTGAATATTTACAAACAGGGTAACAAAAATTACATAGGAAATTTGGATTTGATTACCTTTATAGAATTTCAATTTGAGCATTTTAAACAGTCAAATAATGACTATGAATCTTATTTTGATCGGGAAATAGTCCCAGTAACTCGTAAGGGTTTGACCAATGATTGTTTTTTAGCGAAAACAAATTTGAAAAACATTCCGATTTTTTTAATTCGGGATTCAACATATACTAAATTTCTGCATGGTGAGCCCAAAATCTACTCACGAAACCCGGTTCAAATGCCATTAGAAAAATTGTGTTTGTTTCTTAATCTTACCCCACCCCTAACATTCGAGGAATGTCCAAGAAACGTTGATATGTTCAAAGTCGAGAAAAATATAGTCTTTTCTGATCATGAAACTCCAGGTCTTTCTGATAATACGATAATGATCGGTTACGATGGTACAAACCATTATTGGATCCCAACACAAAATATTGTCAAACAACGTTTTTTCTGTACGAAATTTCCTGGTCAATGTGGGGTGTTTTTCAATAAGCGTCAT
The DNA here is from genome assembly GCA_004367895.1 of Oikopleura longicauda. Lineage (NCBI taxonomy): Eukaryota > Metazoa > Chordata > Appendicularia > Copelata > Oikopleuridae > Oikopleura > Oikopleura longicauda. Next base: position 5,056 of record SCLD01092799.1, on the reverse strand, counting down.
CAGCAACTAGAGCACGAAGCTATTTGTCGAACAGAATCGTATATTGTTTCGGAGCAGGTACTTCTAGCATTCGTAAGCTTGATCGATTCTTTAATAACCTATTAAGATTGTTTATGGTCTTCAAACCGATCATCTCAAGACAGCTATAAAACTTGGATACTTACCAGAAAGTTTCAAAGATTACACACAAACAAAAATCGTGGCATGGGATATTGAAGCCTTGGAAACGAAAAAATCAATCGTTGAAGAGTCAAACGTTGAGGCTTTGCAAAATATTGTTAGTGTTAGTGTCGCCACGAATCTACCAGCTTCAGATGCATATTTCGTTCGGGAATCATCACAACCGGAAGCAGCTGTCAAACTTGTCGATTCATTTTTGGATCATCTTTTCGATCTGGAAGAAGTATACAATCGTCTTGTTCCAAATGAAATTCTTGAAGCAATTGTTAAGCTCAAATCGGATATAATATCATCCAAATTTTCGAAGAGTCAATGCCACCTGAAGAGTCTCCTTGAATATTTGAAACGTTACAAAGCTCTCCCATGTTATGCTTTCAATGGAAGTAGATATGACATTCCATGCATAATTGGATTGATAGTAAAGTACTGTCAGAAAAAGAATTGTTCTTTCAATACAATCAAGCGTGGAACTGGTTACATGTCCGTAACGATTACCAAACATGGCGAAGGTGATTCTCGATCAATTACATTCCGCGATGTTCTGAATTATACGGCACCTTGTAAACTTTCAAAATATCTCAAGCAGTGGGGTAGTCAGCTCAAAAAGAGTATATTTCCTTATTCTCTCTTCAATTCCGTTGAAGAGTTAAATCAATCAAAAGAATTTCCATCATACGAAGACTTTTATAGTGAGCTCACAAATTCAAATGTCGACCAAAAAGACTATGCCGAAGCCAAAACTGAATTTTATCGTCGTAAACAATTACCAAGGAATCATCCAGAACACATAGTATCAATGGGATGTTGGTTAAAATATTATAACTGTTTGGATGTTAAACCTTTGGTTCAAGCCATTGAAAAATCGTTTCAAAAATTTTATTTTTATTTTCATATTGATCCGAATATGCATTTATCACTCCCAACATTGGCTTTCAAGTAAGAGTTATATTTGAATATCATTTTCTAAATTTGTTTTAGGGCGATGTTTAACCATGTTCCAACTACAAGTTCATTGATATGGTCATTTGACAAAAAATCCAGTCATATAAGAGAGTTGTTCAGAGAACAGGGTGGAATAGGAGGGCTGACTTCCGTCCCACACCGTCACTTTGATCTCACAGGCGGTGAAGCTTCACCATGGGCAGCTCGTCATGTGCCAAATCGTGAAAAATTAACACGTTGCACTCTTATCGATTTTAACTCGTAAGTTCAATCCAAGAGTTTATAAGTCTTTGTTTAATAGAATTTAAGGATGTATTTATGGAGTGAACAACAACTGATGCCCCTGACACCAGGAGTAGAATGGGTTATGAAAAACGGATGGTATCAGAAGCGATTAATGACATCTCAAATGTCATTTCCTCAAATACAGTGGATTCAATATCTTGAAACTACAGATATATGTGTAAGCAGTGATGGAAAACGACACAGAATTGAACATGGCTACTATCGTGGAGAATTTGAATTTGAGCGAATCAAACCAGATGGCTATCTCTTTCTTGATGGCATTCATCATTTTTTCGAATTCTTAGGTAACTAAACATATGAAAACACATACATTAACACTATTCGTAGGATGTCATTACCATCCAGGTTGTTGTATACCAGACTCAGCAATTGAAAATGCTAACTCAAAACGAATTGATTGGGAGAGCAAACGAATTTTCATGGAATCCAAGGGTGAACTTTTTGTAATGAGAGAATGTAATTGGAAGAGCTTTCTCAAATCTGAATGTACTTTTCCAATAACAAAACTACATAACATACTTCGAAAAGACAATGAAACAAGTCTTCTAGATGCAATCGAATCGGATAAAGCGTTTGGTTTTATTGGTGAGAAGTGAGATTAAGTCTTTTACTCAAATATATTTAGTTTGCGATATCGAATCTCCAAAAGAAATGATTGAGTCTCATTCAAGATGTGGGTTCTTATTCCCACCAGTTATACAGAGAATGAAACTGGACGAGCGACACTTATCAAATTATATGAGAGAGAGATACGTTCAGGAGAATAAAAAAGCTGAGCAACACACAGTCGTTCAGGTAGCTTAAACAGGTAGCTTAAATTGGAGTAAATATTCTATTTTAACTTCAGACTTATCATGCGAAACAATTATTATTACTCACCTCTTTGGCTCAATTTTACCTCTCTCGAGGAATGAAGATTACAAACATTACAAAATTCATTCAATATGAAGGTGGCAAAGCTTTGGATTCATTCGCTCAGAAGGTTGTGGACATGAGAGTTGAAGCAACATGTCAGAAAGATGAGGCCAAAAGTAATACTGCGAAATTATATGGCAACTCGAGTGAGTTATTCACAGAAATTTACTCAAACAAATATTGAATAATATTAAGGTTATGGAAAATGTGGGGAGAATTCCATGAGACACACCAATAGTCATATAGTATATGATGAAGACAAAGCTAATAAATTAAGTCGAAAGGCTTTTTTTGTCAACGAAAGTGAATTTTACGATGAGAGTGGAGATATTGTTGGTTATGAGATCAAGATGAGGAAACGAACCGCTTATGATAACAAACCGATTCATGTATCTTGTGCAATTCTTCAATGGTCAAAGATCTTATTTTTGAGATTTATGTATTTTTTATTTGATCACTTGGAAGATGGATCCTTCAGAGCAGCTTACTGTGACACAGATTCGATCTGTCTTGGATTTAGGAAGGTTTAATTATGTGATATTCATTTTATTCTCATAAATAAAAGAATCGCTATTAAACTGCAAAAGCAAATCAAGATCAATAGGCGAAGATGCAGATCTCGAAACATATTATAGAGCTTTATTCGATCCAATCGTTAAACCAGATAAAAAAAATTCTTGGGAAGAAAAATGGAAAACCTGGTTTGTCACGACTAACGAGGTTCTTGATCAACGCACACCAGGAAAACTGAAGAGTATGTCAGTATTTTGTGACATTAACCAAAATATTCTTTAGTTGAATTCGACATGCGTAGGGGAACTTTTGTGGCCTTGAGCCCGAAATGTTACATCGCATATAATGAAGAAACAGAAGAGAAGAAACTTGGTTCAAAGGGGGTTCCACGTAATGCTAAGCTCGAACTTGATCATTTTCTAGCTAGGTTGTATCATGGTCAAGAACATTTCGTCGATGTCAGATCACTTCGTCTAGTCAATAGTCGAATGGCGCGCACAAAAATGAAGAAAACAGCATTAAATGATTTATTTATGAAATTCGCTGTTCAAAATGATTGTATAACTTGCACTCCATTGTCCGAAGATGGTGTTATTCTTTATTCTATTGATATTCGTATATTTAGAATGTGCTTACAGTATTCCGAATCAATTCCTGGAACGTCATGGAGGTTTTTCAAACATTCGAAACATTTGATGCTCTTCTACAACGAAAATTACAAGAATATAAAAATTCGTAATAATAGTCAAGGTGAAGAATTTCATATAAGTGTCTTTATACGAGCGGATGGGGTCGATCATCATGCAACTTGGGTGTACTATGATGAACACGGTCGATTCAATAAGAGACATCATGGATACCGATATATCAACGGTCGTCAGCAGTTCAAGCAAAATGCGAAACCTGTTGAATTACAAGATATATTTAATGATTTTGAACATGATCTACCCAATTTGAAATTACCAAAAAAAATAACACAATTAATGGTGAGTTACCACACGAAGAATTTTCTTTTGACTTATTTTACTTCCAGAATATTCATAAAGAAGACATGTGAACAGCATACAATCAATATAAATTGTAAATATGTCAATTTTTTCAATTGATGAGTCCAACAAAACTTTCTAAAACTACCATTTTACCTGCTTTTTTTTTTCGGTGCTATTTTTCGAGATGAATTACTTTTGTAAATACTTATATTTACCTGCCAATTTATTTTCTGTGCTATTTTTGAAATAACGAATTATTTTTGTAAATATTTAACTTGTAAATTTAAGAATGTGGACGAAAGCTGAACTTCAAGATTTAGCAGAAACTTGTAGAGGTATAAAAATTGAAGATGTTATGGAACCTGATGAAATCGCAGTGATAAAGGATAATTCAACACGTTATGCCAATCTAGTTGATGGTATTCGTGTTCCACAACACAAAAAAAAGGTATTTCATCTCCATCATTAAATATTTTATAAAAATGTTTAGACAAAAACAATCTTATTGAAACAAATTGATGGAGGACTTTATCTCGATTTATGGCTCAAGGATATTGGAGAAGTATTACGATGGTCACCAATGGTTATTTGGATTGGATTTAGTTTCATGATGAAATGTCAAAAAAAAGATGAAACAAGTCTTGTTTATTGGTAGGGTCATTTTAAGTTCACTTTCAGATTTGAATTAAGTTATGCAGCACGTGAGTTAGCATTCGCACAAGCCCACATTGCAAATCAATCTCAATTTGATCAATTTCGGAAAAAATTTGACGATTTAAACGATTTGGACTTTCTCAAAGCCACGTTCGTGAATACCCAAGAAGACAATGTTTTCCAAAAAAGTGGGTTTCAACCTTACAAAATAGTCTGTGCATACATTTGGATTCGAAAATAAACATACTTATCAGAATACGATTGACTCTTGAATCTCTATAATAACAAGGCTCTGAAAAAACCTTTTTCGAACATGTCAACTCACCGAATTGACTAAATCTTCTTATGAGTCTCCATATGGAGACTAAAATAACAAGGCTCCGAAAAATCCCTTTCGAACATGTCATTTCACCGAATTGGTTAAATCTTCTTATGAGTCTCCATATGGAGACTAAAATAACAAGGCTCCGAAAAATCCTTTTCGAACATGTCAACTCACCGAATTGACTAAATCTTCTTATGAGTCTCCATATGGAGACTAAAATAACAAGGCTCCG
>SCLD01092788.1:0-12564 GCA_004367895.1 Oikopleura longicauda | reverse complement strand
TTCACTTTGTCCTTCTTCACCTTCTTCTCCTTTCGCATGAAACGCGTCCGGCCCATTGCCCCGCCAACTTTGCACAGGGGCGTCTCGCGCAGCTGGAGCCCATTGCCAAAAGCGAACAACAGGCATTTACTCTGATGGTCGATTGCGTCACGTGTGCGTGCAACGTCACCGTGAACAATTAAACAATTTACAATCGCGTGAGAAATCAAGTCACCCGTGCAAGTCACTGTACATTATATATGCCTCAAAATATCTACTATAATTCTATTGTACTGAAAACTTATCTAATCCTGGCAACCAATTTTCATAGAACAAAAGACACGTTTTTTTTATGTAACTTTGTTCATAACAATTTTAATAAATCGAGAGCCCAATCGACCACAAAGACAATACCTGCCCGCGCCAACACTCTCCTGCGTTGCCTGGCCAAGTGCGCCGTAAATTAGGAAAATGGCGGACAATTTCATCTTCTCTTATTTTAACAAAACATATCTCACTATCAACTGGCCCTTGTGCCATTCAACCAGTGCATCGCAAATTTTAAACATTTGTTTGTTATCAATTTTCAACTTTTTTTTATTTGCGCATTAATCGATTTAGCTTGCGCCGCAAACAGAACAGCTTCTCATCATCGTTGAGTTTGGCGAACATGTGCGAACAGTACGCCCAGAGAAGATCCTACAGTGAAATAGTTTAGTGAACTACTTTTTCCGCTACTTCTACACACTGACGAACGAGCTCGGAATGCGTGAAAGTTAACTCGCATGGGCGAAATGAGCGCTAAACTAGCGCCCATACGAGTTAAAAATAAAACACCACAAGTCAAACCTGTGAAGAGCGTCGCCGCCCCGTATTCCGATTGTAGAACAGCGTATTCGCCTGACGATTGTACGAGGCCAAGTCGCGCGTACTACGCTCGAGGGTTGATCTTTAACTTTTTTTATATTAATTATTTCACTAATTTAACAATACCTGTTTGATCGCAAATCGGGCGTTGCCGGCGCCGAGCTTGATAAGCCTAGGGTGAAGAGTTGAGTGAGTTTCATTGTTTCGTTTATCTCGGTCTGGTCTAGCCACTAAAAACTATCAGCTTAAATAATAGACTTTACGTCAAATGATAAGTTATGTGCGCCTGATTTTCATGGAAACGCTCGCTCAGATCACGATCCGTCTTCTCTCCCCTGATCATGGGGGTGAGAAACTGTAACAGCTCAATGAGGTCAAGAATGCAAAATGAATGATCTCGCTTTCAAATTTTGACACCCCTTTACACATTGACACACTTGATGTAAAGGTTACTGCGCCGGGGTGGTTATTGGAATTAATATCGCATGTTAATGTAGAAAAAACACACGAGCGGGTACCAACTTGACTTCTAAACTTTGGAACACTTGATTATAACTTTTTAACAGTTTGGTAGAAAAAGAAAATACGGGACGAAACTTTGTCTGAATGTGTCTAGTGACTTTTCTAAGCCTAAAACTTAACATATTTGGGATGATACAAGGTTCTTTGTGAACTCATGCTGACGTAAACTGGTGTCAAGCAATTTAAACAAGACAATGAATACCATGCCCTTCTCAATGACTTAAATTAACTCATCTTACAACTCACTCTTCGTCACAATTATGCAACAGCCACTCACTGCTAACAGTAAGAATTTGGATGCCAAAGCCAAATGCTTACTGCTCCCACTCGTGTTCTACTCGTCCAGTTCTATGTTATTTCTGAGTAATGTCAGCAGAGCCCAGCCATTAATTATAAATCATTCGAATAATCCCAATTGGCAATTGACAAAGGGGCGCCGCCACACCGACAATGGTATAAAGGTGCGGAATACTGGGGTTGCTAGAAGTCATCAGAAAAAAAGAAGGACAGAATGAAACTACTAGCGATACTTGCATTAGTACAGGCGATCAATGTGGAAGGTAAGCGAGGGGAATATTGGGGTTATCGATGCGTTTAGAAAGTTTATATCATGAGTCCCGATATCGAGAGCCTACTGCAGCTACTCCGATTTGAGCCCAATTAAATTATACAATAGAACGACGAGGAGCGGGGGGAGCTTACGTAAAAACTTTAAAAACACTTCGTGTAACGGAAAGCTGGCGTCGTAATGCATGTGATGCATTGGACACGTATCATCACTTAGCCGTTACATAATTCTTATCTAATCATTAGGTCTTTCGAACGACGACTACGTGACGAAGTGGAACAAACGCAACCCGTCCAATCGATTCATTATGCAGCTGTTCAATAGTAATGGCAGCATGGAAATGTTGAAATAAAAACGTTGTGTGTGTGTTTCGATTCGTTTTTATTTACAGTCAAACAACTACAATTTAATCGGTGTAGTTCTTCATGTCGGGACGGTTCAAAATGTCCTCTGTAACAACGGGGGTGGACATTTCAACATTGATAGTATTATGTCAGGCCGATTACGTGTTAATTATAGAAAGCTCTCTCTCGTGTGTAGTGAAGTATGAGTTACTGTTATTATGAATAACGCGAGAGTTCTAACCCAATTCAAACCAGTGTGTTGAGCGGAAACCATTAATATCTTTAAATGACTAATAATTTGCATGCACTAAACACTTGTATCGTGCCTAATCTCTAAATGTGTCGTCAATGGTGGTCTCTCAATCGATGGTCGACCCCGTTCCAATCATTTTACGGTTGCTACGGGCCTGGCTGGACAGGTCGAACAGGATCGAGTCATAGCCGCGCATCTCCTTCTGGAGGAGTTTCAGATTGTTGGCGACGGATTCGGCTTTCTGAAAGCAATGTGACGAACTCTGTGCACGAAAATGACCCTAGCTGCCTTTCAACACCTTTCTTAGTGAAGATCTTTCAGATCATTACAAACTAAAACGTAATTCACCTTGCTGACAACAGTGGTGTCCTTGCGCATTTTCAAGTCCTCGTTGAACTGCTTGTCCATCTTCTGGACGATCAGGGCGCGTGAGGCAAGGGTGACGGGCATAATGTGCTTTGTGTGTTTCTGAATAAGTCCATAGTTTCAGCCTCGCTTGTTTCTCTATTATTTTTTTAACAGTAATATTTAAACAGCTCAATAAAAAAACTATTAATAATCACGCAGCAAATGGGGAGTGACTGTGCCTCGACTTCTTTTCCGTTTTATAGCTTTCCTCGGCCGTGATAGATTTGGCACCTAGACACCTTTAGACCTTAGTTGGACAAGAAAAAGGCTAAGGGTCAGTCTTCATCGCCGCCCAAGGTCGAACGCGTCACGCGCACTCAAATTATCTCACCAACTAGCTCACACACACACAGACTTGTACACTAGTAGATCAATTTTATGCCACCCAAATATGGCCCCACCCGGCCTTAATTTGATCGAGTTATGCAACGCTTCAAAATAACTCTTTATTAGTATAAAGCTTTCAAACGTGGCAGAATCTCCGATTCGAAATCACCATCCCAATTGATGCCAGGGTCCACGCCATTTTTTAGGTCTTCCGCAAGTTTAGCCTGAAATGTACATCACGCGTATTTATTCATTATACTGGATTTGACGTAAGTAGCCGTCTGCTACATGGTGTGAAAATGGACCGGATTCGCGTCAATGTGTAGTTGCATAACCGTATCCAGTGTGTCAACCGGTCCAGTTCAACTTACGCAAGCTATCTTATTCAAAATAACGACACTTACTCGGAACATTTCAATTTGGAGCAGCTCGCGTTCGAATCGCTCGCGCTTGGCGATAACTGCCTCCATTTGGATCGTCATCAAACTGTAAATATCATCGCGAATGCTCGTCAACGCTTGCGCCATTTGCAAGCCGGCCCATGATTTCCAGCGCAAGTCAGTGAATGCCAGCGTTGGCTGGCGAATTTTCTTGATGGGCACATTTTCAAATTGATACAGCTGCTCGCCAATTAGCTTGCCAATGCAGGAGAGGTCGACTTGGCGGGACTTTATTACTGGATTCGTCGTAACCCGTAACGATTATTAGTCGTTAAATCATAATCTGTCGTTTTGACTTTCTAACCCGTCTCCTTTTTCTCCGACCTTATATCGTCTTTTACGGTAAATGACAGTTCAGTTGTTTCTGATTTCATTCTGCGTGCATGGTTATAAATATTAACTCAATAATTCAAAATGGACAAATAAGCCGTTCAATCACCGTAGCAATCAAGAACAAGACACAATGTCTCAAGTATATCTCTAGAATTAGAAATCTTCAGAATAGAACGTCTATTTTGTAGTCTAAAGTTTTTTTATCCGGTACAATCTCAGTTTAACCAGATCCCTGAGCTCGTGGGTGACGCTAATCTTCGTCTCAACACGCTGCCGCATCCGTTTAAACTCGTCATACCGCTCACTGGCTTGCTCCTCGAGGAAATCAGCGACGTCATCCGCCTCGCGAATGGCAATGATGAAGTCCTCGAGCCAGACGCGTGATTCCTCGGAAAAGACAAGCAAGTCGGCAACTAGGGAGGAAGATTAATTTGATTTAAAAATTAAATTTAAAAGGGTATTTCGCTTTGTAGTTAAGACTTCAAAAACTCCCCATGCATTGTTTTATTTGGTTTGCCGAATGCAAATCGAATTAATTAATTAATAAAGTTGCTTACGACAACAAAACCGGTGACACTCTTACCTGCATACTTTAGCTGACGTGACATGCTTGTATCGATATGGGCCAGAATGCTGATGAAGATTATATAAGCTTACGTAAGTTGATTAAATTCCGTTACGGTGTACAAAAACAAGCCCGTAGTTTACTTATTACTACTCAGTTTGGAGAGTCGTACCTCTGGCCAAGCGGCGTTTCGCTGCTTTTTATGTTGAAAACGGTCATCTCGTCGACGAAAACAGCAACAGTGGCAAAGTCGCCCGTCAGACTACTCGTCATACTCTGCAAAATGGCGACTGCCTTATCCTCATCGGGCAGGACGGCGCCGGGACAGGGTCCATGAACGCATTCCTTCGCAAAAAGCAGCTTAAATCGCGATGAAATGGCAGCTTGATCTTCCCTGGCTAGTTGATCAAGAAGAGGTCCGATTGAAACCAGCCAGTCGTACAAGTCTTAATATTAAGTTAGATTTTGGTCCCACCCGGGCCGTTCTAGTTACCCATTAACTGGATTCGATCGTCTGAAAACTTGAACCGATCCTTCAAAGTCAACATGTGATCCTCAACACGCTCGAGCCCCATCAGTGTCTGATTCGCCTGGTAGACCTGTTCATAAACGCTTTTGATCTGTGCCAGACTGATGTAATTGCCCGTGTCTGTTGGCAAGAGTGATGAGACAGTGTCTGAGAGCCGGTGTCGCTATATTTATGTTCAACACGATAAAATGACGAAATCAAAAAAAAGTAACGACACTTGACTGACAGTGACTCGCCCCAGTTAACAACATCAACGCCAAAGAACTTTTGCAATTGATAGAAATCAATCTGATCGTCCACTTGATAATCGGCGCCAAGCAACTCGGTCAGCTGATCTATGCCCGCCTGGCGCAGCACTTCTTCGACGCGGGTCTGTGTTTTGGAGGTGAACAAACTTCATCCTGACTTAGATTCTAATGGTAGGCTAATTTACGCTGCCCAGCTTAATATAATCACAAAGATTTTATACTCCATCAAATCTGTCAAGCTTTATGATTTATTCACCCCAGCTTGTAGACAACGGGCAGGCCATCGTCATCATCCCGAATGTCAGCTGCGCTGAAACCAAATGACACCATGCTTTTGATGACATGATTCGTGTACAGCTCCAGACGCGTATCGTCCAATTCGGCCCATACAAAAGGCGTAAACAGCATTGCCATTTTCTCGTTTTTTTTTCAAACTATACTGACAGTCGCGTATAAGGTCGTATAAAACTCACAGAAACGTGACTTTCATGATGAAACGATTTTACGACTAGGTTTTGATGATGATCTGGGCTTAATATTTTAGGGCGTAATTGCGTTTTTGATCACGTCACTGATATTGTAGAAATTCGGTGTTAACTAAATCAAATTAGATTGGTTATAGTCGATAAAGTGACACTTAAAACACTTTCTCTTTTCGTCCCATATTATCTCTCATACCAGATCAGACTATCTGATAAAGTAACTTCATTAGCTTCGATGCATGCATCCAACTTACTCTGATCTCCGTGTACAATGCAGTCCACCACGCACTGTGTGTATGTTATCGGCGATTGCTAAATAACTAGCAAGTAATTTATCGTTGTTATCTCGGTTGCCTGCACATTCAGCATGAACTGATTGCTTGTCGTACTACTCGTTTGCGTAAATGCACACACTCCGTGCGGTGTTACATCTGTACAAATGTTGAAATAGCTTTTTACTTCCGGTTCGACTTGATTGTGCTGAGTGGTCACAAAGTAACGACTGACGATTTGATTTAATTAATTTTAACATTTAACACAGGGTGAAATGTCACGTTTCGTGCAAGTCAATCAGGGTTCACCGCCCTTCCCATCAACGTTCAAGGATGGTGGGTCGATGGGAAATTGTATCATTGCCCCATTAGCCGGCTCAGTTGGCTGGTTAATTGTGGAAACTGCGTGATAAAGTTTCTGGACTTAAATACAAACGTCATTATCCCAACACTTTAATCTTTATGTCAAGCATTACCGCTGTGTTGACCAGGTGAACCTGCGTGGATCAGACGAGCGATACTCGTTTGATTCGAGTTCCAGCAATAAATCATTAACGGGCAATACTCTGGTGAACAGGGCATTCATCGGGTCAATGATAAAGAGCAACTGGAGCAGGAGCATGATTTTGTGAGCGGACTTAGCCACCGCACGTTTCTTATATTTTGCAGCTAAATGGCTTAGTGGCATTGACAGCCATTTGCGTCACGCAATCGTATCTTACCGTTGAACCTGGTTAAGTAACTTCGACGACACGCACTAAAATGTCCAATTGTGCGCACTTGACGCCCATTGACACGCATTTTCAGCGTTTTCACCCTTTGTAATTGTGTCTTTAAAAAGCCAAGCATGAAGCCCTGTGATCTTATCCAATGATTAGTTTTTATTACTGGCTCCATTTCAACTCATTCTACCCTTATCTTATCTACGTGATAAATTATTTCGCAATATCCTATAATGCCTATCCCATAATGTAATAATTGACGCACAGTATATCATACAGAGAATGCGGCTCTTTTTTATTCACTGATACCAAAACAATACAAGTTATCGTCCCCAGTACTTATTGACCCATGAGACGCATGGTGTAACGTCGCCTTCGGCCAATGTTGGCTCGCCTCTCTTGCCAACGCTGCCAGAGCGGAGCTTGGTAGAGATGCACTCTTCCATGTCCTTGTTGCCGAAGTCAACCTTAATAAAACGTTAGTAATGGCAAAATAAGCTGAACGGTCAATCAAGGTTCACTTCCGTCAAAATTGTTTAAATGCGCTCACCTTGTCAAGACCCGTGATTAACAAATCAAACTGATCCTTGTTTGCAGCGCCAAGGCATTTAGTATCTCCTTCACATGGCGTATGCGTGTACTGGAAGACAATGTTGGCGTGACGATCCTCCTGGCCCATGTACTTGTGATCGAGCGTGTACGCCTCAGCCTGATCGAGAATATGGAGGCCGACGACACCATCGCGTAGTTTTTCGATGAAGTCGAGGCCGCAATCCTTCTTGCCATAGGCGAGGAGACCCGTGTACGCCGCGTTTTCGTTCATTTTTGGCACGCGAACGCGGAGCAAGTAGGCATCATTGCCGCGTCGATTGATGGCATTGCGTTTGTACGGCATGTCATACTCAACGGCATTTTCCGGCGCCTTGCAGAAGTCCTCGTTGAACGGGTCAGTTGTCGTACTCGCTTCAGTCGTGGTGACTGTTGTCGTCGACGTGGTGGTGGTGGACGTTGTTGTGGTGCTTGTAGTAGTTGTTGTCGTCGTCGTCGTTGTCGTCGCTGAAGTACGTTAAATGCTGCTTTGCATTCGGTGAATACAAATAAGTAGGCATCATCAATAAAAACACTCTTTATTGATGAGGCACACTTGTTTAGCCGATTTTATATCCGTAATTTTTGTCAATCCGAAATTTCATTTCTATTTATTAGCCTGACTGGTTTAAATCAATTATGCCGCGTTCAGATTTATGCGTTCGCGATTATGCAATGGCCTTTGCTGCTTGCCTGATCGTGACTGAGACAGTAGTTTCGCTTGAATCTGCTTGGTTCAGGCGAAATTGGTAACGTTGTTCTCATAGGTTCATCAGTTACATAAGACCAATTTATTATGCGTTTTCAAACGTGCTTATCTTTGTTATTCATTAAGTAGAATAAGTAGCTACCACGATGAGTTACTGTAGTAGACATAAAGAGGTTATTATTTTAAATTCCATACCGGATCGGAGTTCACCTTACGTAACGCGTCTCGATGCGTTACGTGATTTCTGGATGACACCACTGCATCAATCAATTGTCTGTAACACCAAGAATGTGGACATTATACTCCGCAAGCGAAATAAGAAAAACGTTGTTTATAATTTAATTTCACTGACACTTACAAGCGGTTGAAAATGCTGACGCAATTGAGTCAATATGAAACTAGTTGTCATGTTCTACATTATTACACTCCCTCACATTATTGCCCAGAATCGACAATTACAACCGGAGACTATTGTATCACCGACAAGTCAACCGCATTATTCACAACTGCGTTGGCTCTCCATCTAATTACCGCCGATTATTGCGGAAGTGACTCTCCCCACTTCCGTATCTGGATCCGAATGCTTCTCACCACGTGTACCGAATCAGAGGGGCCCGAGAAGCCTTCTAATGTGATGAATTGTGATTCTTCGCACTCTGCATGCCAGCTGAATCAAAACTGCATTAGACAGATTCTGGATCAAGCATGCATCCCCCCTAATTCAAAGCAGCCAATTCGCTTTGATATGTATTTTTATCCTCGCGTTTCTGCAGATCTGCAGATACATAAAAATGCATTTTTGTTTGAAGTTAATTCTCAATTGTACCAGCGACTGTATTCACTTCGTTCAAGAAAGTAAGGGCAGATGTTGTTAATGTAGGCAAAGTTATTCCGCTATTGATTTTCAATTAGGTTCAACGTCTGCTCAAATGGAGCGGCATCTTTCTCTCATAGACCCTGAAAGTGTGTGTCCGAGAGAAAGATAGATCGCCGGGTTGATGTCACATTTGACATTAGATTAATCTTCGTTTACACGCGCCTGTAAGCGGATGCGGGTACATGTCTCGCTCTCTACTAAATCGTTTTCGGTATACGCGCGGCCATTGACGGTAAAATCGTTTTCGGTATACGCGCGGCCATTGACGGTAAAACGACAGTAAGATATACTGAGAGAAGCAGAAGACGAAGACGGTGATAAGTAGTAAAGAGAGAGATGAATCGAAAAATCGAATACCTCGCCGGTGTTCTGAACAGTGACTCGAACTCGACCGAACGGTACAATCAATTAGTGGTGGCCATGCGCAACGTCACCAAAATTGAGGTTTTATTGGTCACTTTTATCGTTCATTTTCTGTTCATCCGCGCCGACTTCAGGCAATATTGAATCGACTTTTTGCGCACGATTACAGCTATGAGCTGGTCCGCGCTGGCTTCTCGATTGGGGGTTGATCAATCAGTTAAAGGCTTTAACTTAAAGCAGGTCTAAGAAGGTTTAAAATCAACCCCGTTTTAAAGACACAACTTGGCTTCAAATGCTTATCCAAATTAATAACTGATGCCGGTGGGGGTGATTGTTTACGCGATTTCGATCCGTTGATGTGGGATTTTCCACTTTTATCAGATCGATTGATTTTGTACTGTGTGTATGTGGTCATAATCCCGAATCAAGATGGGCGTATGCTGGTCCCCGCGGAATCGTAATCATTTTGAAACTCAAGCCAGGATGTAAAACGTGAAAAACATGCTTAGACTACGTAGTACTTTTTACTTCGCTTGATGGCCAATTGAACTCGATTTTATGTAATTTTATGTATTTATTTGTACAAGAGTGCCACGCCAAGCCCTGTGTGGAGCAGTTACAGCAGCGGCAATGCTCGAGTGACGGGTCATGGGCATTCGGGTCCGCTAATTAAATTTGACATATTAAAATTGGATCCTTGTTTTCTGTTGACCACTATTGCGCACCGTGTTTAAAGGAAGCGGTTTATGCGGATCACACACGCTTACACTGGTTTGAAATTGCCCAAATCTTATGTATTGGTAAGGGCATTAGTAATGCCGCATTACTCCAACGGTTTTTTAAATCTTATTTTTGGACAGTTCTATCACTCATCCTACTCGCCTTTGTTCTGGTCGTTTTCATTGTCAAGGTATTCAATTCAACCTGTAACTGATTAAAGTTCATTCGCGATCGCAGTCTGGCACAATCGACGCGGTTAAAAATCCACTGTCAACTTGTCTTGTCAATGTTGCTGTGGTATTTGAGGTTTATTCGTCTTGAACTTGTCACGTCAGGCTAAAGTCCGAGTCAGTTTCAGCTTTCGCATGTTTGAACGCGAACGATTTCGCCTGGCCAAATCGCGGCAAATAGCGTACTACAGTCGGGTTTCTGCCGAACAGGTAACTTGCTACTACTAAGTGAATTAAAATTGACGCGCCACACAGACCTATCTGATCAAATTTGCCGGACAGTTTATAATGGGCGAGCCGGATCCCGTGGTTGATGTTGACTCGTTCCAGTACAGTCCTCGTTCATGCATGGTATCCGCCTTTTTGGCGCATTACTTGTGGCTCTCGACATGCTGCTGGAGTTGTATAGAAGCAATTCAAGCGACGGGATTCATGTGTTATGCACTTAATTATTATAACTTTTGTTAGATCTTCAAGAATGTATTACTTGTAATCAGATTATAAGTACAGGTCTGGTAGGACCAAATGGACAATATATCTAAAGTGACATCCCACTTTGAAGTTCTTTATGCATACTACTTTTCGCTAAATAATCAACTCAACATCACACTACTTGCCTTGATCGGCTGGCTCCTGTCACTCGTGTTTGTCACCGCCTGGTCCATTTGTAAAAGTGACGGGCCCGACGATTTGATGCGTTGCTGGCCCGATGGGTCAATCGAGTGCGACTGGGGCTTTATTCAGGGCTCGACAAAAATAACAAATTCTTTTTCTATTTCAAACGAAAATTCAGAATTGTTTTTGACGAGCTCTGGATAAATTGGACTGCCGATTTGGGTGATGCTTGTGATTGGCTTGTTGGCAATGATTATCATGATGATTGAGATTACGCGCGTCTCGATCCGTCTGAAGAGATCATTTTCGCGGATCATTGTGAACAATACGCGCAGTTCGTTATCGCTCATTGTACTCTTTGGTGCCGGCCACTGGCTGACGTTCATTCAAGTGGATCACGCCAAGAAACCGACGTTATTTTATATCAAAGGCACATTTGAGGTAAATATTACCTCGAGACGGCGTTTTTAATTGATACAGTTTGGGAAAAGGCTGATTCGCCAATTGAATAACATGTATCAGACATAGGGACAACTAAAATAAGACTAAAATGACAATTAAACCACTTAGGCACTGCACGGCGCCCTGGTGGCCCTGTTTTGGGGATTTTTCACCGCCGAGTTCCGTGCCTTCATCTCGTCCATTCGACGTAAACTGGAGGCGCGTAATGTTCAAACGCAGCGACCGACGCAGATAACACTAACCAGGGACAAGGAGCACTCAAAGCTAGATCATACGTTGAAACGCTTGTACTAATAAAAACTGTTCAAATCATGCTTGAAACCCACAGTCTTGAGAAATTCTTTATTTTACATCTTTCAATGGTTTTTTAGCGGTGTAAAACAGAGAGTCTCTCGAGACGTATGGGGACTTAATCTGACTGTCAAACTGTTTCAGTACTTCGATAACAAAGAACAAACCGACGGGATACAATCGAGACATTGACCCCATTGAGTACATCACTCGAACATTGTGAATCGCCCCGATCATTGCATCTGGTTGGCGATGTTGGCCGTTCATAAATCAAACATTATAATTCGTAATAAAAATGCTTTATTCCATTATTGCATGAATCAATTGTACCGTTGACGCATTCTCACGATTAATGGGCTCAAGCTTGCGAGCATGCGTTGTCGCAAATCGCGAAAGACGCTTTCTCTGAGATCAACATTCGAAGAAATGGAACTGAAACAAATTCAAGTCGTATTGAACCAGGGAGTTCCTTCCACAAATGTCTATCCCTAGCGCTGGCTTCGACAACGCCACGATTATCATCTGGCTGGATCATCAAGGCACCATTGTCGCTTGGCGATAAATTATGACTTTTATTTTTGTTTAGCTGAATCGTAAATAAAACAAAAGTCATACCCAGCCAACGAGTTATGCTGTCTCATATTCATCTGCGTTGCCCCTCCGTGGAACAAGAGCAAGATTAAATTAATTTTCAACATCATTTGTAACAATTGATAAAAATCTGCAACGTCTTTTATAACAGGCTCAGGGTGGGACCGCAGTCTTTGGTCGAAGGATTTCTGCATCTTGTAATTGGTCGAAATTTTTCAAAGTGCTAGTATTTCGTCGAACATAATAAGTATTTCGTCGA
>SCLD01092777.1:0-12564 GCA_004367895.1 Oikopleura longicauda | reverse complement strand
AGTTCGCGTTTAAATTCTCGAGGGCAATTTTGGATTATCAAAAAAAGTTTATGTTCAGAAACGCAAATGAGCAAAAAGGCGCGTTCCATATAAATGCCGTTTTAAGAAGTCTGCAGAATGCATTATCAAATGCATTATAAAAATTAAAAACTTTTTTTTGGGAATATCTTGGAGCGTCATTTGTGGACAACCCCACATGAAAAGCTAACTTGGAAACATCAGTTGGAAATATTATTAATTTGGAAACACGTATTAATTCGGAACTTACCCTTACCCTAATTGCACTTCATCCGAAATGCACCCTTACTACACCCAAACCCTCTTTGCACTGGTGATTTTGATGGCTTTTTCAAATGAATGTCATTTAAGGAGACTGGAATACGTCATTTTTAAAAACCTTTCAGGGTTTTGTGAAATCTGTAAGAAAGATATCACGGTGATATATGTTTCCCTGTTAACAATTTTGTTTCCAAGTTGAGAATTGCGTTTCTAAGTTAATAATAACGTTTCCGAGTTAATATTGATGTTTCCGATTAAATTGTTTCAAAGTTAAATATTACCGGAAAATATGTATGGATTTTTTGTCCGCACATGACGCTCCACGACGTTCCCATACACATGTGGAATCTTTACATTTGAATCTTTTTTCAGTCAGATGAACTTTATTTCTGTGATTTCGGGTATCTTTTCTATTTTCACCAACGAATGGACAATCGCTACAAGAAAACTTTGGTCGTTTTCTGGAGGAATTCGGGTTAGCCCCTGTTTGAAGATTTTGGTGATCGGAAGAGTTACCAACAAAGAGTGTATCAGACGCGCAATTTTGACGGACGACTTCCTTTGGACGAGCACGCTCTATACTAGTTGAGTGATTTGAAATATAATGCTCGTTCAGAAGATCCACAGATGCAAAAGATTCAGAACATTTATTGAAAATCGGACATTTGATTATTTTAGGACTGTTTGAAATGTCCGAAGACGTGGGGACCGGAGCTTTATCGTTTGACGAATTTTCAATTTTCTCTACGATATAAATCTCTGATGAAATTTCTGATTCGTAATTTTCAATTTTAATTTCCATCGCCATAATTCAAAATAGGAATTTTTTCAAAATGTTTTTCCTTTTTTGAAGTAATGAGTCATGTATTTATTTTAATGAGAAAGATATACTTGATGACTCACCAATCTCATTCAGTCTTCTGACTCATTATTGAGAAGAGGAAAAACGAATTTTGAAACAAACCTTTTTCAAACAGTCATGGAAATTGAAGTTAAAGAATCTGCTCTAAATGCATCCAATGGAAAATTTATCAAGCCCACAGAAAATTTACCAAAAAAATCCGACGAAGAGGATATTAAAATTGAATTGATCTCACAGGATGGAACAATTTCTCGAATTTTTCAAGTCGAACAAAGTCAAACAGTCGTGAGCCTGGATACTGAAGGGTCCTCGGTGGATGATCATGTCCACAAACCTTTCGATCAGGGGTTAACTTTTGCGGATTCAATAACATTCAAATTTGACGCAGAGGAAAGTTTTCAAACTTATGATTCATAAGTTATGAACAAGAGTTAACCAACAACTAAATTAATTTTTGAAACCTACAAAAGAATGAAAAAAACGAGAAAGCGAAAAAATCACAGAGACAAAGACGACCTATTTTTTCATGTGGGCAATGTCCGTTCGTTGGAAAAGATAAAGCGGATTACCAAAAGCATAGGAGGGCAATTCATATGCCTGCAAACAGATTCAAATGTTCTCACTGCGAATTTGCCACAAAAGACTCCTGCGGTTTAAAAAAACATATGCCATGGGTTTACTTATCCAATAAAATTTTCACATATTATCTACAATTACATAGACTATGTTACGTGTCTATCTAGCATAGAAAATTTATGCTAAATAGCCTATGCTTCAGGCAAACCCCGAAAAGTTACGTCATAGTGAGCCAGGGTTCAAATGTAATCTGTGTGACTATAGAGCTTATACGGAACAACTATTCAAAAGGCATCTAAACAGTAAACATGGCCAAAAATCTTTCAAATGTGATCAATGTGATTTTGTAACAGGTCAAGGATCAAATTATTCTCAATTTTTTTCTGAAAGTTTGATCGAAACTTGGGTCTGATCCATTGATTTAGAATTAAAAATTTATTTGACAAGGCATAAAAAAATACATTCAAGAGAATTCCAGTGTGATCTATGTGATTACGATACATATAGTAAAGCAGTACTTGATGCTCATGTCAGAAAAGTCCATACCTTGGAAAGGCCATTCAAATGTGATCAATGCGATTTCGCCAGTGTCACGAAAAATCATTTGAAAACTCATATTAGTAAAAACCATGGCGAGAAAATCTTTAAATGTGATCAATGTGACTATGCTTCAGGTGAAGGATCAAATAATTTTCAATCTGAAACTATCGCCCATAACGCGAATTGATATCAGGATTATTTGAATGGCGCCCTCTATATTGTATATTCTGAGAGTCGTCCTCCTCTTTCTCTCTTATGTGAGCAAGTCATCATATTAATTCCCGTTATGGGCGTTATTATCTGATCCATCTGATCAGAATTAAAGACGTCTTTAAATGCTCATAAAAAGTCACATCTAAAAGCATTCCAGTGCGATCTTTGCGATTACAAGGCAAGTCGGAAACGAGAACTTGATTATCACGTGAGACAGGTTCACACTATGGAAAGGCCATTCCCATGTGATCAATGTGATTTTGCTGCGAGTAGTAAACCGATATTGAAAAATCATAAAATCGTCCATGAAAATGAACGGAACCATATTTGTCCCACATGTTCAAAAGCATTCAAAAGAATAGGAAAATGTTTTTTATTGATACCATCATGGTATATTTTTGATTTTCGAAGGGAGTGTGAACAACATTTATGAAGGCGAACTTCGTTCTCACGAATTTGTCCACCTTGGTATCCGGCCACACGGTTGTGAATACTGCGACAAAGGATTTTATACAAAAGAAAAATTGAAAGAACATATTCGAATACACACTGGGGAAAAACCGTATAAATGTGATCGGTGTGACTTTGAAATATTGTCACATAAGTTAAAATAATTCATTCAAAAATTGTTTCTGTTCATGAAAAATAAACTGACCTTACAAAGAGCCATTGATAAGCTTCAACCTCACCGTGAGGGCCTCACGTCCAAAAATCAAACATGAAACTTCACCTATCCGACTCCGTGTCCGAAGTGGTGTCCGTATCAACCCTTCCCTCATAAATTCGGTCTAAGTTTCGATTGTCAAACGGACAAAAATTTTTGTTTGTCAATTTCACCTTACTGTAAGGGGTGTGACCTTAGTGTAGGAACAGCAAAGTAGTTTTAATTAGTTGTGTTTAACTTCTTCATTTGCAAAGCAAAATAAGTAAAAGTCGAAGCGTTAGCTAAAAAGTCCAAATAATATTTATCGATGACTCATTCGAAAGGAAAAAAATAAAGCACGATTCAAATAAAAAGAGACCGAAACAAACGCCTCCGATAAAGTGAATGAAAGAGAAACCGTCAAATCCTTGAAAATTATGAAAAATATATTTATCTCATAAGATTTTGCAAGAGAATCTGGATTATGGAAACTGATTCAGATAAGCTCAAAGGGAGGGATCCCCAGCCGAAAAAGGAAACCAGGACGACCCATATGGGACAAGATATGGTGGATTTAAGACATTAACAGTCACGGGGAAAAGTGCGTGGAAATATTGAAAACATATCATGTAAAATTTACCCTTTAGGCGCTCCAGAGCCTAACCGTATCGTGACTGTGAATCCGAGAAAGTGTAAAATGTTCGAATTTCGAAAAAAGTGCATCTCATTTCTTATCTTACCCCGACAGCCAGATTTGAGCCCCCCTACGCGGGCGGAAATATTGAGCCTCCATGCATGGGCGAAGATATTCGCAAAAAAAGAATTTTTCGAAATTCGGAAATTTTACACTTTTCAGGCGTCCGTGGATCCCCTATCAAAGATGCATCACAAGCAGAAATAGACCCAGACGATATCAGCGTTGAAATTATTGCGAGAAAAAGGTTAATTTCCGAAATCGATAAACCTGAAGAATTATATAAATGTGATGTATGTGATTTTTCAACCAAGCATCAGCAGAATCTAAGAATTCACAAGAAATGGTTTCGAATCGTTTTTTAACTTGTCTGAATCATAGTCTATGAATCATAGGCTATGACAGAGTCAAATCCTATTCATGGACTTGAACCATAAAAAGCTCACCTATGACAAAAATCAGTGCTCACGTATGACAAACAGTGCACGCAGTGTCCATAATCAGAAAATGCACAATGAAGACCGAACGCAGACTTCAAAGAAACGTCCTAAAAAGACTCAAAAGAAGACTCCACAAAAACGTCAGAAGAAACATGATGTACAAAATCAAGATAATGGTGAAAATATTACAGAAGGCATGGCTGTTCAAAGCATGTCTCCGAAAATTGAAGAGAATGTCAAAAACATGTCTCCGAAAATTGAAGAGAATGTCAAAAACATTTCTCCGAAAATTGAAGAGAATGTCAAAAGCGAAAAACCCGAAGACCAACTTGAAGAAGTCATGCCATTTGAAGCTATTCCATTTTCACATGCCGTTCAAGCCGAATCGACAACTCCAAATGTACTGAAACCGAAATGCTCACTGAAGGAACTTCTAAATAAATCAAATATAAAGATAGTGACAAGTATAAAAATATTCAAATGCGGCATTTGTGAACAGGAATTGATTGAAAAAAACTTTCGTTAAGAGAGAATTTCGCTGAATTTCCGTCAAATTAGACTCGAAAATGTCAATTTAATCAAAACTGTTTGAAACCAATTCAAAGACTTTCACAAATAAAGCAGAACTTCAATTACACAATGATCATTTCCATGGACTTGAAGTGCTTTATGAAGCAAGAAAGAAATCGCCTTGGAGATCGCATTTGAATGGTCAAATGAAATGTCATCATTGCGAATTGATGTTTGAAAATCGTGTAATGTACGATGCGCATATGATTGACGATCACAAGGAGAACCCATACAGTTGTCTTATTTGTCCAGATATTTCATTTCCAACCAAAACAGAATTGAAAAATCACCAAAATGAATTCCACGATGGGAAATCAACAAAAGACCGAAGAACAGAGTGGCCTTGCGACCTTCCTGGATGCAATTATGTTGGGGAGACTAGAACACTTCTTTGGACTCACAAAAGAAATCATACAAAAATCGAAAAACCTTGGAAATGCGATCAATGTGATTATAGATGCAAAACCAAAACCAATCTGATACATCACAAGGAAATGGTTATTTCTAAAAGCGCCTTCTGAAATTCGAGTCCTAATCATTCAGTAAAGACTTCTAAACCATGAATAAGCGAACTCATTCAGAAAAAATTTTCAAATGTCATCTATGTGATTATAAATCGCATGCGAAATTTTCATTAACAGAGCATATTGCAACACACAACAGCGAGAAACCATTCAAATGTGATAAATGTGTTTTTGCTGCTTATACTCAAAATCGTCTCGATTTTCATATGAAAAGCATTCACCTACCGAAAGGCTTCAAATGTGATCTGTGTGACTATGAAACGTCATCGAATCAAATGCTGAAAGTTCATAGAATGCAGAACCACACTATGGAACGACCTTTCAAATGTGATCAATGCGATTATGCAGGTGCAAGTTCAAGTTTGCTAACGGCCCATAAGGAAGGTTTTCAGATTTTGTCTCGGAAAGAAGTCTACCGGGTCTTACTCACTACCGGGTCTTACTCACTCAATTCTTGTGGGTTGAGCGTGTGGGTTGGCTCAAACCAATAAGATTTTCCGTTGAGTCAACCCACGCATTCAGATAAGATCTTAAGATATTGCCGCCAAAGAGATCATCCGCTTTGAATGTGTACTTAAAAATCGTGCCTTAATTTATTACTGACCCGGTATGTTTACTCTTATAAATATTCTGATAAATTTCCACGGCGCCTATCAATAATTTGAAAACGAATTAAAGAAAATACATACCACAGAATTAAACTTTGTATGTACTGTTTGTTCTAAAGCTTTTAAAACGCAAGGAAGATTGACGTTTCATCAGTCGGTTCACACTGGTTACAGACCATATGCATGCGAGTTCTGTGACAAGAGATTCAGACAAAGCGACAAATTAAGGGAGCATATTCGGATTCATACAGGAGAAAAACCCTTTAAATGCCCCCACTGTGATTATGCGTGTGTTCAGAGAGGAAATTTGAAGAAGCATATTAATAATAGACACAAAAATATTGACACTGCTTGTTAATTGATAATGTAAAAATGTTCGAACCGTGGTAAATAAACAAAAACGATATATCGGTATGTAGCCTTTTTTCTTAGCAAAATTACATGTGACCAAGACATTGAAATTTGACGGTCTAGAGTTTTTCGTAAATCTTCGAAAGTCTTCTCTCAATGAATATCTTTTTTTGGTTCTCACAATTTGTTAAAATCCCAAATAATATCAATTATTGATTTTTTTTCTTCATAACCAATTTAGTAACTATAAGTTATCAAACACAATTATGTTACGATCCTTGAATAAATTTAGTTTGGCAAGGTCATTTATAAGACTGATATCATCTTGTGTTCCATGTCCATTATTAAAGATCTTAATCGTTTGTTGACCAGTAAACTTTTCCCATTTGTTGTCCGACATTTTTCCTTTGGCAAAGTTGGTCCAATTTTTAATCATCTGAAGAGCAAGCATTTTGTCGTTTTCTTCGGGAGTTACATCAAGTGAAGTTTCACCCAGCGGCCATCCAAAGACATATGCAAGACAATCGGCATGGTCACATCGACACCAATCTGGTTTCAAACTTAAAATGGTTTGCAACAAGTTTTTTAATTTTTCATTGGCCGTTTAAAATGGCCAATATTTGAGGAAATTGATTGTATCAAAACCAACCTAAGCTGACCACTATGATTTTTTGAATGGCCCCAAATCGGTACCGAAATCAAATTATAAACCCATAGCGGCTGAGAATGTCTTCCAGAACTAGTTTGCAATGCAGCGTAATAATTTATACCCATCCCAATAAGCATATCACCATACCATCGACAAAAACCTCTTCACAAGAATATAGATTTGGAAAATAAAACGCTTATAAAATAAGTATCGTCTGTATATTCCTGATCCTCAAATAGTTTTCTTCGGTGCAATAAAGATTTGTTGCTTGCTTAACTTCGCTGTCAGAGCTCTCTATCTCCCATGCATTCAAAAAAACTCGAACCAAGTTTTCGAAATCGTTTCTAAATTCATCCAATTCATGAATTTTAAGTTCTGTTTTACTTAACCGGCTGACCTATCGTTGATTTCATTATTAGCAACAGCAGGTATTCTACTTGATAGAAGCCATTCTCCCTCACTTGTAGTTCGTCCAATAATGTATGGTCTTTTGTGTTGTTGAAACTCATCAACCAATATTTCATTATCAATACGCATAAGGTAAACATAGCCTTTTGCTCTTACATCGATTATTATTATCACTCGGAAACTGGTAGAGTCTTTAATACAAACTCATCATTGAATCAATTTCTATCGTAATTCACTTAATTATCTTTTACAATTCATATATTTATGGATAGTATGAAATAGAAATTATAGTTGATACTATTTTCAAGACACTTTCAAGTTAGATCTATGAAAGCAGCCGGCATTATTCCGGTCTCAAGGCTTATAGTCATTCAATTATCTGAATATGTTTTCATTAAATTCTTGGATAGTTTCCCAAGAAGTCTTTTACTTAACGCAGAGTGATATGAACTTACTGTAAGTCTTTACAGTCAGTGAACCAAATCAACAGGATTTTCTTCTTAATCTTAAAAACACGCCAAATTAGATTACAATATTTATGTAAGGATATTCACTGGTTATGCGATTCTTTATTTTGAAACTAAACAACTAACAGTTTTTTGAAATGAAGGTTCGCTCCAAAAGCAAACGAGCGGTTATTACTGATGATTCATTACTCCTTTGTAGTAAAAATGAATTCAACTCAATATAAAATAAAATTATCGATCCTTAATTCGGCTTCAATATCTAAAAGTTTTTTCCAAGGTAACTGTTTCAGTTTTTCTTTCAAGTCTTCATTAGTAGATACATCAAAGCGCTCGAAATAGGCTTCTTGAACTTTTAACGAATAATGCTTTTTATAAGTTTTATATCATTTACGAACTAAGTACCGGTAAAATTGAATGATGAGAAAAACTTAACCTTTGTTTGAGCACACCAAGTGGAAATTAATAGACCACTCTGACCAATAGCTCGATGAAAATATGGAACAGCCAAATCTGATCGAATAAGAACATCAACGGAAAATGAACCAGCAGATTCACCAAATATCGTTATATTGTCCCTAGAATATTCTATACAATATTTTTTATCATACCAATAAGCACGATTTAAATAATAATGCTCTCAATTTTAATAACTATAGTCTATAATTCATACCCTCTGGGACAGAAATGTTTTGTAAAGGAGAGGAGGGAGAAAAGGTGTCGGTGATGCAGAATTTTAACGAAATATCTAGGTCCCATGGGGTAGAAAAATATCTTCAATCTAAGCAACTAATCTAATCATGATTCCAAACTCACGAGTCTCCCCCAAAAAGGGTTATGTTCTTTTTTATCCATTTCAGAGCAAAAAGCTGATCATACAGTCCATTATTACCCACAAGAGATCCGTTGTCATCTTCGTGATAAAAACCAAGGATACCGAGTCTGTATTGAATTGACACAAGCATCACTCCGCCATTTTTAACAAATTGATCATTACCTGGATATTCAGTTGGACTACCATTTATGTAAGCTCCACCATGAATGAAAACCATAACCGGAAGTTGCTTCATACTCGATCCAGCTTTCAAGATTCTGTGAAACTGCAAAAAAGCTACAAGAGCATAAAAATGATAGATTCCGATAATAAAATAGGAAATTACGTACATAAAAAGATCAACCATATTATATGGTGTATATACACGTAATCTATACAAGACAGTAGATAACTGCGCTGAAAGATTTAAAAAACAATATGCTCATGCATTTGATATGTGAAAATGTCTTTGAAATGCTCAAAACTTTTCCACTGGTAGCTTGCTGCGCTAAAAAGAATTTCCTGGTTTTCTAATGTCCAATCTCAGTTCCAGCTCGCCTGAAAACTTGAGTTCTTCAAAGGGTACAACTTTTGGAAATTTTAAAGATTTTTTAAATTTTGAGTTGAAAACGCTTTGCAAGAGCTTCAAAGCGTATTTTATCAATTGAGAATGTGTTTGAATCAATTGATTCGTCGTTTCTCATCATATTCTCTTCGGAATTCTTCAATGTACCTTCTCAAAAAAGTTCGTGTGTTAATTTCTTTCCTTTTGGGAGCCACGAAAAGGTTAACTTTACGTCAAATCAATTCCATTTATAAAACATTTCACACTTTCAATGTAAAATGAATTAAAACTAGCTTGAAACATTGGGGGTTAATTCTTGTGAAGTGTAGCCGCTAAGAATTGTTTTGATGCCTTATTCCTTGGTGCTATTCAGATCCTGAGGATAGCCATAACTCGTTGTGCAATCAAGAGTATCAGACCAGGAGTTTGAATTGACAGCCCTCTCGAAACGACTTTTATAAGGAATCCAAAATAAATAGACAACTAGTCGAAAATTCAATTAGCAATTATAAATTTTACGCCTTGTGCGTTTAAATATTAAACGTCTTGCACTAATCAACCATCATTGAACATGATGTTGGCTGTAAGTATTGCGATTTCTGACTTGGTATTGCAGCATAAGGAACTCCAAGGAACTTTGTTATCCCATCTTCGGTGAAACCTCTAATAACGCCAGTCTCGAGTCGAACTTTATTGAAGTGTTGGTTGTGTTTCGGTAAAGTATCATGAACGAGAAGAAGAACGTTTCAAGGACAAACGTGGCGTAAAGTTTTGTAGAATTTCCGTTTAATTAACTGGTAAACTGTACATAAATGTCCTGCATAATTAACGTGATATTATGTGAATCCCATACTGGCATAATATTATGGTATACTGTCGTAAATTCAAGTGAAACTTTCATTAGTGTTGTTTAACAAGCAAATACTTGGAACGAAATTTTATCAAACTTTTCATTCAAAATGCCGGTATGCCTATAATTACACATAAATTCACATAAATTAAACCTTACGGAATAACGGCATAATTATGGTTTACGTCTAAGATTAATATACATATTCCTTCATCGCGTATCAATCAGATATTGCTTTGTGTTTGCAAGTCTCAGGCGAAAGCTTTCGAGGCAGAAGACACTCCAGAAAATATTCTTCTACGATTCTCTTAGAATTTTATTTTATGAATTTCTTATCTAGATTGATTTCACGCAATGGTAAACTATACAAATTTCGACCGATTTTTGACCGATTGTAATAAAAGATAAGATTCGGGTAGCGCTCTTCGATTTTACTTACTACCCAGTAATTTTGTATACGAACTTCATCACTTTAATGAATATAAGAAGACTAAATGAAAGTAACTTCCAAATCTGAGTATTTAGTCACAGTATGATCGAGAGCTTTTCTCGCATTACCGGGTGGTGAACTTTC
Source organism: Oikopleura longicauda (assembly GCA_004367895.1). Taxonomy (NCBI): domain Eukaryota; kingdom Metazoa; phylum Chordata; class Appendicularia; order Copelata; family Oikopleuridae; genus Oikopleura; species Oikopleura longicauda. The sequence continues at coordinate 1,940 of SCLD01092777.1, read as the reverse complement.
TGTATCTAGAATCCTTTGATGTTATCAAACTTAATTCAGCTATCACTCATTCCTAGATGCTCACCCTCACTCATTTTCTCGTGTCAATGACTCAGATTCAGTTATAAAACATTATTAGTTTAAAGCTTTGATTAGTGTATTTTCTTAGTCACTATTTGCATGAAATAGTCACCGAGGATAATTGTTAGAATGTTACAGAAGTGTGATACAGTATATAAGAGCATACAAGATCGTAAAAATAGTATAAAAAGTATAAAATAGTATAAAATATCGTATAAAATTGTACAAAATTATATAAAAAAGGTCTTTTTTGATGATAAGTGATAAATTATTCTGAGTTCGATCACGTTTTTGGCAGTTTTGAACGGCATTTGATCATTTAAGAGCGGCAGTGGGGGTTTCAATAGGTTTGATTTCATAGTTCAACCAGGATGTTTGCATTAATTATTTAAAAAATAATTATTGATATTTCTTCTGGTAAAGATTTTATGACTTCCAGTATGCCTCGAGTGTGTTCCCATAACAATTTGAAGTTGTTTGGCAATTCTATTCATTCCATTTTTATTCACTGATTGAACATTGACCCTTATTCCACTTTTTTGACAACGCCCAGAGGATGGCATAAAATTGCCATAGCATCGTACCACGGGTCCAATATTATAAATCAAAGGTAGTTCATCGGTATTATTCGTAAGTGTTCGTGATGTTGGAATCGCAGAAGTAAAGTTTATAAAAATAGAAAATAATATAAAAATATTCATCTTGTCTTCAATTCTTAGTTCATTAAAATGAATTTTCGGTTTTCACATGACACACGAACGGAAGGAATTTTTGTAACAAAAAGTTCGTTATCTCAATAATGCTTTGAAATAGACATCGTATTAGGCACCGACGATAAGCAACAAATTACACTGCATGCAACAAGATATTTTTATGAGTCTTAGTGACCAATCGTATTTTGACCTCAAGCTACATGTGTGGTCATGAATCGGGCAGAGCTGGATGGTAATCTGTATTTTGGTGACCGGTAAAGGTATTAATTTTGGTCCAAAAAGAAAAGGTAGCACGTGACGGGATTTTTCACAAAAATAATTTTGCTTCATAAATTGACTAATTTTAAACCGAAAATGGACTTGAATTATTTTTAGACAGATGCCATCACCAAAATTTATACCCTCCCGTACGTAGCACAGTAAGAAACAGTTTCTCGATGTCTTAAAATCAGTGAATACCTTAAAAGCATGTCTAAAATAAATCATAACATGATCATATGATTTTAATATGAGTTTTAAGTTATTTTTAAAATTAACCTGACGATGATAATAGGGATAATCATTGATAGGGTTCATATTATTATGAACTTCATAAAATGAACTTGCATTGATAATGTGAAATCGAATGGAATCCATATTCTTTCCGCTTAGCCTGAACAAAAGATCCCGTCATTCATTAACTCAACCGGTTCCACTGCGTATAATTTATTATTCTGATGCACAACAGCTTATTTTAAATCACTAAATTGTATATCAACTATATCATTTGCAATAACAGGTCTGGCAGTAAACAAATCTGAACAACTGAACCCGTAATTCTTTTACGTGCCCCAGCAAGAAAAAATTGTTTCCGCCTTCATAAGTAATAGGAAACGAATCGTTAAAGTTGGAACGTTAAAGTAATCGTGAGTACCCCAGAACTGCGTGAGCTTCATAATTGAACATAGTGATTTTAGTGCACTCAAATCGAAATCATAACACTTGGAGTAGGTTCTTCTAGCCTTTCCTGATGTTTTAATCGCAGCTTTGATGAAAACTTTCTCACTCAAGATTTCTGTCAAGCTCACACTTTTATCTAGCTCACCTTGCATTTTTCACCATAATCGATAGTTCAAAATTGATCGTTATTGTTTTATTGCAATAAGAATTTTTCCAACAGTCCGTCAG
>SCLD01092766.1:0-34951 GCA_004367895.1 Oikopleura longicauda | reverse complement strand
CATGTTATGGTAAAATACAGCCTAATAGCCTCTCTATCTCTTTATGCCATCCAAGACCCACAGCCAGGATAAGGTACCTATATGTATCATAACTTCTACCTTAGTGTTTTACATTATGTCACATAATTTATGTGGTATGCAAACTTGCCACTTATTTATTCTACCCGGGGAAAGCCTTTGTAACTGTATCTGACGATGGACGATTTAAGACAATTCAATATTATTTTATTCGCGTTATTAATAAATGTGAATAAGATTTATTTAAAGCCATTTATTTAAGCCTCGCCTGAAACACTGTCTGGTGTCAATGACAGTTTATTCTGTAGCATATTGGACCGTTTAATAAGCAGACAAAACCAGTGTAAACGCACTGTTCAAATCTGTATAAATCTACTCGGCATTAAAATGGTGTATTGTCTTGGTGTAGTGATAGTAATTAGAAAATGAAGCGTGTGTAAAAAGTGTGAATGAACGTATCTCGGTGGTTGAAGGGAAAATGAATAGTTTGTTTGATTGATTCAGACGTGAAGCAGGCTCTCTAGTGCGCCCCAGGCTCTGCTTCCCACCCGATAAGTTTTCATTTTCAAATTTTAGATCGTTTTTCCAAAACAAAACATAAATTTTTTAACACCAAATTGAAAAGAATCTCATTTTAAAGAAAGAGAGAAAAAAAGCGAAGAAAGAAAAGCGCAACAATGCATTATTGAGAAGTGAATGAAACATTTTTTTTAATTAAAAGGTGATTATTTCATTAAAAAAAATCAATTTGAACAAGCCAAATTATTAATTTTGGTTGTTTTCTAAAAAAATGCTTATTTATGGTAATAAAATTCTTTAACATGACTGAAACTTCGAATTTGGCTATTTTTCTCTTGGATAAACTGACAGATTCATATTTGCATCGAAATGTGTAAATATTTAATCATGGCCATTTATTTTAAATTAGGACGGTCAATGCCAAGTGGATTATGTTTGTGGTGACCCTAGTCTGAGTTGAAGGAGATCACAAAGCGATCTCAGATGGTAACCTACTAATAGGCTTACTGTACTTTGTAAAATTACTATTCATACACAAATCTTTGCAATAAATAGGAACAATTCCCTGGCAGTAATCATGACTCTTTTCTGAATGCCTGCTTGAAAAAGCATGTTGCTGAGCATAGCAGATGATATTTTGGAAATGTGTTTTTATTCAGCCTAATATTTTTAGTTCGATAATCACCACCCTGCATAGTGATACCGAATCATCTCTTCATCCCTCGAAACCTGAATAACGCCTAAAAGAATCAGGATCATTCCCGTATTGCTCGAATCTCCAATTTTCGCATTAGGTAACGAAAGGGTGTCCGTAAAGTTTTTCTTAACCGGTTCGCCACAAACCGTCCGTGGTAATAAAAAAATCGCCATTTTTAACGTTATCATGATTCAATGGTCATTATGACTAGGTGACAAATTTGACATTATAATAAAACCAATACTTTGAAATAATAATAATAAATGATATCATATTATTCTTATGATATTATTTAAGTACTATGTGACATAGTCTATGTCATATTTGACATCTGAGATGTCGTTTAAATGATTGTTTTAATAGATATTCGTATATAGGGGGGCACACATAAGAATGGAACACCCAGTCTTAAACTTCCATACATTAGAGTGAAAGATCCGGTCATGAACTTGCACACATTAGAGTACAACACTTTATGTATTTAATCATATGAACGTGTGCTATATTGCAAAGTCATCTAATTGTAGCAATCTTGTATTGTTTGTAGGTCCTTCACCCCTCTGTTGGCTATATTTGACCATGCTGAAGAGTCTCAAAATGATAGTCTGGCAAGTGGCACTCAAAAATAGATCCTTCAAAACTAAAAACTTTATACAAAAACTGAAGATTCGGTTTTTGTACCATTTAAGTTTTACGTTTTGACATTAATCATGTACACTCATTCACGATGAATCTACGACGATATGGCTACGATTTGTTGATTCATCGAACATCTAAAATGCAAATCAGCCCGTGTAGATATTGATATATACTTGAGTTTTAATTCAAAACTTTTAAACGGTATTTCATATTTCATCGGTGCACTTTGTGGTTTTTTAGTGAGAATTATGGGTTTCGAACATCATTAGCACAACGCTCTTTTTATAAATTAAATAATAGATTTCAATATGCATCATAATTTATCCTTAACCACTTAAAAAGAATATTGTCTCTGATGAGGTTAACCGTATGTTTATATTTCAAACATGCTCAACCAAAACAGGCTAATTCATAAAGAAGATGCTAAAGACTTCCCTTGAGACTCTACCTAATATGATGCCGTTTCAAGATATAATGGAACTTCCGGCTTCTAATTTGAGCTAAGCTGAATATCATCAAACGCCTAAATTAAAGCTTCATTGAATTTGGAGGGTTTGGTTGGCCTTTTCCGAAATCGGGAGTAACATTTTTGATCAAAAAATTTCATTTGAATTTTTGTAAAATTTGTAATTGGGTCACGTGTAAGGTCGCTGTCAAATATGACGTTGAAATATCTCAGCACCAAACTCACAAATTAAATTACTCATGTAGAAACCAACGGGTGTGGGACATGATATGAAATATTTATAAAATTACCGTCGCGGGACCAGAATTTTGATATTTTTGCGTATCGGAATTTTCACTTAGAGCCGTCGCGGGAGAGATTCTTCGCCGCAAAGTCCGGTAGTTTTGGTTTTTGTAATCTACTTGAGCTAATCAAGATTTTCAGAGAGCTGTCAAAATGGACTCAAAGTTGATGATTTTGAATGAACCAGATGGGCAAACACTCTACAACCTTTCAAATGCGCAATTTTCAATTGAAAAAAGGTTTTCTAGTGGTATTATATTCTTCTTCAAGCTCTCCAAGGGTCATTTTTTTGCATCATCATCAAATATATATTATATATAAATGACCGAGACGACCTTGGATGACCTCATCAATAGACTTTAAACTTACTTTAGCGATGCAAAAACTAAAGTTTATCATGCACCTGATAATAATAGTAACTTCAACACTTGTATCCGTCTTGGAACTAGCAAAACAAATTGTCAAAATAGAATTCAATTCGTGGCAATAAATAATAATGAAGTTATTGGCTGTGGATCTGCTGCCTTGGTACCAACCTGTTATGTGTTTAATGATAAGAACGAGGTCTTGTCTGAATTTCCCGCATCGGGACTGATAAGCGATAATGCAGTGGACCAGCCCCTGACGAAAGTTTTGAGAAAAATGCAAAACTTTGAGAAAAATGATGAACTTAACATTCTATCGGTGGCGTATGATAGGGCATCAGTCGCTGCAATTCATTTAGTCCAAATTAAAGCAGATCAGACGACGGGCAATATGCATTCTAAAACGATAAAGACCCACAAATTCACATCAAATGGTAAGCTTTAATCATTTCGAGAAACAAATGAGCATTTCAAGTAGCTAAAGCTGGCTCTCATGCTTTTTTTTTTAAATGACATATTTATTACATAAAAATAACATAATAATAACATGCATCCATAAGCATTCACAAATGCGAATAAAAAATGTTAACATAATTAATAGGCTTGTACTAGTAAAGCGCAATCGAGTCATAACCATTTCAACCCGTTCATCAATTTTATATTTTATTTTGAACGAAAGACTACCGTAGATAGAAGCCAACAGGGGTCACATGTAAAGGGGTCAGGCATTAGACACTTTTCTGTAGTAAAGACACTATATCCTAAAAAATAGTGGAATATTTGGTCTTGAAGTTGCACAGATTAGAGTGGAACACTTCCATATCATTTTGCATATAACGTGTTCCACTCTAATGTATGTAAATTCAAGACCGGGTGTTCCACTCTAATGTATGACTCCCTATGGTAAGCTAAATAATGGATTGTATTAGAATAAAAACGGCTTTTGTGTTAGTTATTATTCCGATTTAAACATCCGTTTTATCTAATAAATTGGGTGTACCCAGCAAAAAATATTATGGGTTTTTTGTCGTTGCGAAAATGAATTTTAGAACTTAACAGTCACATTACGATTAGGGAAAAGTGCTCGGAATTTGTAAAAACATAAAATGTAAAATTTGTCCGTTTTGGTACTGGAGTGCCAGCTCGTAATATGACTGTAAATAGTTTTTCAACTATTTTGAAACAAAGCATTTGGCATCAAATTGACGAAAGCTAGCATTATATGAGTTAAATCGGCTTAGCTTTATTGCAAGATGATCATTTCTTCAGACTATCTCTATTTTTGTGGTCATATTGTACTATTATTAGTGGTTTTAAGCATAATTGAGAGTGCGGTTAATCAAACGTTTTGTTAAACCAAGAAGATCTCAGAATAAGAATCCATTTCAGAGAACACGAATGAATATCAGACGATTGTCGAATACAAAAATAATCTCATTGTGGTTGGTTCCAACAATCAAAATAAAGGAATATCATATCGTTTATGTAGAAATGATCCTGGCACCATTCAAGATTCGAATCAATTTTCGAGAATATTAAAATCATACTTAGCGTGCAAACATGATGGCGTCACCTTTAATAATTTGATTGCAACGCGGAGTTCGAATAATAACATTGTTGGTCTTTTTAAAAATGACTACGGAACAGAAACAGCTGTTTGTCTTTTCCCATTTCCAGATTTTACCTCTGGATCATCATCTGGTACCGGTCTGGATTGTCAAAATGGTCAGCTGACGCAAAATGCAGCGGCCACCCTTCTGGATTCGCCCGAAGCAATTCAAAACAATGCTATTTACGTTCATTCTGGTTTAATTGATAATTTGACTATTCATCAAGAAGATTCTTCTGAAGACTTCACACTCTATCTTTTCACGAGCGATTCAATCCTTAAGAAAACAATAATCAGCTCTAAATTGTATCATAATCACGTGATAAATGAGAATCCATTTTCGTCGGGTGCAACAGTGGTGAGGTGGAAGAACCATCTTCGGTCATCGTTATCAGAGCAACTTCCATTGGAGCATTGCGTTAAGTACATGTCCTGTCACCAATGTTTTGCTTCATATGACCTCGATTGTCAACAATTTAATATTGAAAGTCAAGTTTGTCAACGAACACTGTCGCCATCCATTGAAGCAGATGAAATTACTAGATATGAAGACTGTCCAGAAAGTAATAATTCAAAGTTGTTTCAACAAAATATTGATCAAGGAAGTTATGCAGTTTTGCCAATTTCAATCGTTGAAAATAATTTGCAGCTAGCAGATCGAGCAAACTGGTATTTTGAGAATAATCTTATTGATGATGATGATCAAAAATTTTCAGCGACAAGAGCAAACCCATGGCTTTCGCTGACAATTTATAGCGTTGATGAAAATACGTTTGGAAGTTACAGTTTAGATGTGACACAGAATGACAGGTCAATATTCAGTGCTTATTTTGAAGTAAATCCAACCGTTGATGGTATTTCTGATCATTTATCGGGAAATAGGAGTCCAAGTCCGATTCCTCCAGTAACTGATTTTCCTCCAATGTCAACAGAAAATCCAACAACTATACGTACTGACTCGAATCTTGTCCCCGAAACTGCTGGAGTTCCATTTTTACTTTTCATTCTCGTTATCGCTTTGCTTATTGGTCTCTTTTCTGTTAGTCTGGCTGTCTTTATATGCTGTATTCGGTCAAAAAGGAAAGGGAAACTGGTGGTGATGGGTCCAGGAGGACATCTTGGTGAAAGAAGCGAACCGGCTGGTGCTGAAAACGTTGACGATGTTTTCAAAGACATAAAACTCGAAATTGAACCAATGCTCAAATCCGGTATCGAGTCTGGAATTCAATCTGATCTAAACTTAGCTGATAGTATAGATCATACTTCAAACTTACATGAAACTGACACACGAAATTCTCCAAACGGACAATCGAATTCAACCGAATACTATTCATGTAGATCATCAAGTGAATCTTACAACAGCCCAAATGGAACCATGTCAAAGAACTTGGAAGACGTTATCATTTGGTGCCCAAAGAACAACACTTTGAAGCGAATAAGCTACGATAAATTATTAAAACATGAGGTGAATAACATTTAATAATTGTTTTTTAAATTATTAATTCAAAGTCGTATTTAAAACTTTTTACTTTAGAATGATATGTCAATAATGAAGCTCGAAGCTGAAGACGAAATTCAGTTAAAAAATACTTTGAGCCAAACACTGAAACGAAGTCAAAATCCGTTAAAAAAATCCGCTTCGTGATCTTATCTATTTGAAATATAGCAAATATGCTATTTACCAATTGTTCACTCACCCGATATCAAAGTCCGATAACACGGTTAGAAATGGGGAACGCGCTGTATACCCTCGAGATGATGAACTCTGAATAATCGAATCTTTGAACACAGTTCATGCCGTTATGTAATTTTATTACAATGTATAAAAATCTTTACAATATTTTACGCATAGGTTCTTACCTATAAATGCTTTACTCCAAATGCCTACATTCCCGAGCACTGATTTCAACTTCTACAGATACAAATTGCAAAAATATACTGCTGCTTAGCTTAAATAAATAGCGCTAATTCAACCAACGATTTTTTTACTTGTTAGTAATCAGTAACTTTGAGAATATTAGGACTCGCCAAAACTGGTTCCCCATGAAAGAATATCAGATTCGGTATTCCCAGGGAATTCGATCATTTTACCGGCGAATTAAGAATGTTCGATTTAGTGGGAAACTGATTTTCAATTATAAAAATTCTCTTACAGAAAAGCTGTATCAATATTTTGATTCCCGGAATTGAGCCCACTTATTACTGATTTTGAAATCGGTAAATCAAAAATTTCAGTCGGTGTTTAGCGTTTGTAAAGAAGTCATTTGAACCGTGGCGATATAAAAATTAAATACAATTGAAATGATGCATGTAGCATGCAGGTTTGGTATTTATATGATATAAATTATATCTCTTATGAAGTTTCTTAGCGTGATATTTGGAAAAGTCCCTTCAACCGAATTGTTTTAAATCGGATGTTCGCACTATAAACAAAAAATAATTTGGTATGCGAAAAAAGTCATAAGTTCGCCGCTGGTTCGATTCACTCCAAACTTTTAAGGTGTCAGGGAATAATTTAAATTTTTCCAGGTAAGATCAGTGCTGAGCTAGAATCAAAAGTTATTTCACATATCCTTATTAATGAATCATGATGGAAATTTTATGCATAGAAATTTACAAACACTAACGACCGAACATTCAAACATATGATAAGTCAGTTGATTGAAAGCATATGTTTTTTTTTCAAATCGCCATGAATAATTCCCATGGATAATGGATCACTGAATCAGAAAATCTGGCGCCCAGATGACAGTGCAAGCAGCTGAGAAAGATTGCTGTTGCCCATCACTCATTATTGATATTGAATTTTGTCACCATTCCGTCACATTTTGTCACCTTGGGGCCAATTTGGAAATATTCCCAACTTATCAGTTTGTGAGGACAGGATACATAGTTTGAAATCCCATTAGCGCAAAAATTAGAGGTGGCCCAGACTGTATGAGCATGCTGCAGTTTGATTAGTAACATTTCATGACTCAAGTATACGAATGCTCATACTCGGTTATCAAAAAATATATATCGGTTTTTTTTATTTATTAGATTACTGGACTATCTACGCATGTGAGTGGTCAGGACCTGACCGGTAGGTTCAACTTGGGAGCGTATGAGTGGCGTGTGGCGAGTAAAAAGTATAAAATTACTTCATTTCCGGGCCACATTACTACCACGCAACTGATGTAGTTAACAACGATTTAATTTGTCACTGTTGGAGTCCAATTTGACTTTTTTTATCCGAAACTGTTCAATGTATATTTTGAATGCGTTTCCAGCTGTGCAGAAATCTGTCAAGTTCAGATTACCAGTTGTCAAAAGATAAAAACCACGACATAAAATAAAATGAATTATTAAATGTACAGTAAGACTCTACTGTATATTTCATTTTAATTACGACGAAAAGCCATAAAAACCCATAAACCATTTGCCATAGCTTGGATTATCTGATTTAAGGTGAACTAAGTAAGAGTTTAACTTCAGATACCCTAACCTTCTGATTAAACTTATTTAATAAATTGACACCCTTTATAACCCTATATAGAGCAATTATGCCCTAAATTATCAGATAAAAAGGATTCAGATAGACAGTTTCATCATCCACCCAAGTTTTTCAATTCTGTTCAATGATCAAATCACTCTATTAACCCTTATTGGTTGACCAAATTCTCAGGAATTTTCAGTGAAAATTTTTCACTGGATTTGTTTTCCGTCAATCACGCTCGGTGAAGTTCCCAAAATATAATTTATGAATTTTCAATGGAAATTATTTCCGCCAAATACGGTTATATTCCCAATTTTTGGATTTTGTTTCCGTGATTTGTCAATAAGGGTTAATTGTGAATCATTTCATAAATTAGTCATAAATTATTTTTACGGTAGATGAATCAGTGGATAAGTGGATGATTAATGTTTGGTGTCGTTAGTTGGTTTCTGAGTCTCCCGCCCCCGCTCGAAAATGGGGAAAAGAAATTAGAAATCTACGTCAGAGATCTCGACGCTACAATAATAGAGAGAGACGCCCTCGCAAAAAAAAATCAAAAAGAAAAGGACCAGAACCGATGACTCATAACCAGACCGAGAGAATTTGAGTTTGAAGAATTCAAATCAGGTAAAAATGGTTACTATGGTGGAAAATTTTCTAGAATTTAGAACATGAATTCCCTGGGAGATAACCAATTCGGCATTTTTTTGTTCGCCATTTTTCTGTGTATTAATGTCCAAATTACACATAAACAATAGGCAGTTATTTTGTAATTATCTTAGTTTAATTGCTTGTCAATTGGTTAATAGTAGGTTCGTCCGCCTCTGCCCGCCTATCATTGACTGTCCGCGTGCTCCTGACCGTCCGTCAACTGTCAAAAAAATCATCAAATTCATGCTTCACAAACTTTTTCCACGGGTCTTTGGATTTTAAAAGTTCAACCCGATAAACTTTAGAAATAAGATGCAATTAGAAAAAACGCAATTAAAACGAATGCAATAAAATACAGAGAAAAAAACGCCGATTTCCCAAGAATTTCATCGAACGAACCACTGAAATCCCAGCGATAAAAAGGTTTTTACCCTCTGGCACATAAATGTTTTGTCACAATTCTGCACCACTCACGCCTTTTCTCACTCCTCTCCTTTACAAAACATTTCTGTCTCAGAGGGTAGGTAAAATAATTTGTGATATAAATTATATATTTTTCGAGTTTTTGGTATTGAGTATATAGTGCTTATAGTGGTGCATTTATTCAGAAAAGTGAACATTTAGTGAATCCTAAGTTGAACTGATTTTTTGAATTATTGATTCTAGAGGATTGGTCCTTCTTCGTTTCAGACCATGTTCTGAATTGGCAACAGTCCACTCAACCGATTGTGTACAGTCGGTATACTCTGACAGAATACCGATTCAACCCAAAAACGACAGTACAGAGAAATCATATCGATCACTAAAAAGTTGAATAGAATTTATAAAGCGAGATATTTAATAAAACGATAGTGCGAAGGGGTTTACATCGTTTATGCGTGGTTGGGCTAAATCAACACCATTGACCGATTTGAAAAGCCGTTTATTTCGGTAAAAACCGCCATTTCTGGTCAATTATTTGACACATATGACAGGCTGCGAATGATGGTAAGCACCATAAAAAGCCGACGAGCTATAATTATCCTCCTCAGTACCGTATATTGATATAATGTACTATTCATACTGTATACGACCACATTTTCATATGTATATTTAGTATAATAGATACAGGTGTTACGCATTAGACTGGTTACCAATTGTGCGTCATCAACAGTCTAAAAAATCCAGAAAATGGCCATGAAATTTCACATCGATAAAGTAAGAATCGGTTTCACAGCAAAGTCCCTTCTTAGTGTGGAACTGGGTCCCCACAGAATAAATGTTACTACATACGATTATTTATGATTAAATAATTATGATTGACGTGCGCGTAATATTTAGTTAAATTTGTATTTATGAACCCTGTTGAGACTTTGTATAGTACCTAAAATCAGAACTCTCATCAGAACTGGACTCTTCTGACTATGGTGAGTGACTATTTTACGAGAAAAAAAGAGAGCAGAGTAGGAGACCATCTCTCGCACTGCCTCATGATGAGAGACCAAAACCAGCCTTGCTTCTTGGCACTCGAAAAGAGACTCGTCGAAAACGGAAAAATTTGTCGAAAAAAATTTATGAACAAAGAGATATTCGAAATTTCCGAAAACCGGAAGTCAACCAGAATTTAGAGAAGAGAATTTTCATGGAATTATTTGTTTATCTAATTGTATACATACCGCATTAGTTTCGTAATTAGCACTGTCTGCGATTTTCCAAGGTTACTCACTTTGGATAGATTTAACTAAATGCTAACTTAGTCAATTCATATTTGCCTAAACGGACGAATAAAAGTACTATACTTTATTGGGTGTCAACTCGCAGGGAAGCGCACATCTTTTTATGTTCATTATAATTTACGTAGACAGGTACAAATACCTGTTGGAAGAAGATAAAGTTCGGTATCAGGGTGAACACTATTTCATTCGACTCTATTGTCATCAAATATGTGTGTTTCAAAAAATTCCTATAATGAAATTATAGTAAAGTGCAGTAGATCTATCAGAGTACATCTCAGAGGAAAAGGCTTGGAGCTTAAAACTTGAAAAACATGGTTTAATCCCTTAAGTTAAGGGCCTTGTCTTACCAAGGGAATACGGAGTAGTCTAGAACGACGTAGACTTGTAGTAAGATTGACGTTATTAAGATTTTTTGGCAATCTAGAAAATTTAAGTCTTTGCCAAAAATCAGTGCGTCCTTGGCTCAATTAATACATGATGCGTCCGTACAAGACACTTTTTATGAAAAATAAATATCAAACTAAACTTTTTTCTAAGCTAGTACGTAAATAAACGTAATAACGTCCTTAGGTGGATGCTCATAGATATTCACGTACCGGTCGTCGACCATAGTGATAGTCGGGTCTACAGTAGACCATGCTTAATGAAACAAGAACTATTCGGATTCTAATGGAAATGAGAAATCGGATGGACGATATATGGGCGGATTAAAAGAGTGGGATTTGAAAAGTATCAAATGATTTTATAGAATGACGGTGTTAAGTTGAGCTCAATAAGTTCAAAATTATCTAGATATTTTTCAAAAATGGCATTTCACTATTTATGAGTGACTTACAGTAAGTCCATCGATGCAAAATCGAGGATATGTGACAATTGCTTTAGATAAAGTTATAATTGGTATTGTGAAAAGAGGAATTAAAAATCAATTTTCCGATTCGAAAACCATAAAACCATACTGGGTGCTCTTAATTTTCTGAATCTCAGTTGGCGTACAGAACGACCTCCATTTCAGTCGTAAAAACGTGCTATAATCAAATGCCTCATCACTGAACTGAAATCATATTCTATGACTCACTGTGGGTGAAACATTTTCTGGAGCTGCGGTCTAGTATATCTTAACCGGTGGTAAGTGGTTGAACCACTGATTTGGACATTTTCAAAGTTAAAATTGGAATATGATTAATACTGATTCATATGTCGTATTAGATGATTTGGCCTCTTACAAAATGAAACCAAATACGAATAAATGAATCGCGATAAAAACTGAATAATACTGTAAACCTTCGAGATTAAAGTGGTCGTCTAGTTTACGGCGTCTCTTCAGATAAATAATGTGAATAAAATTTACAAGTACGCTGGGTAACGCTAAAGACCGGTATGTTTTTACCGGTTCATGAAAGGTGTTGAAATGAATTGAGTTTTAGCATGAATTCTTTGTGTAGATTTCGGATGAATTCCGTGGGACAATGACCGCAAATGAATTATTAATCAACAAGTAAACTTGACATCGGAATAGCCACTTTTGAATTCGTTCTGGATCTCTCAATTCTGTCAATGGAACTTTGAATTGGAATTTCGATTTCTAAAGTAATTGAATTTCATCAGACTAAAAGCTCCAGTTATTCCATTCGTGAAGAATCATTTCACCACAAAACAGTCGGATATTTTTTCAGAAATTTATCGGATATATTTTTCATAAGAGAAAAAAGTTGAGTTTAATTGATTGAGGAACCCCCCGAAACGAGGTATTCTATTGGCAAAGGAAATAAAACGGAAAGTTTTTGGAAAGTTCAATAATTTGCTTTTCTCTGGAAATCAAATATGCCATTTGCACTGTGAAGGCACCGGACTCATCACTTCTAATGAAGGCAATAGTGATATGTGCTGAAAACCACTATGTATTGACAGTGAATTTGACAGAGAGAGATTTTCAGAGAAAGAAATGATTTACTGGAATCACTACAGTATTTCAAAGCAAATATTTACTGATTCCGTCTATTGTCCGAGTGTTCGATTGGTTGGAATTTAAGACTTTCTTATCTCTTAAGATATAAATGGGGTGGTTACGGGGATTTCAATATCGAAAAAGAACTTTTCGGGATATAAACAATATGTTCGAGTCAATTTCATTTGGGGTTGTAGATAATGGCGTTATAAATCGAAGTTAGTCAGTTTGTTCGGAGGTTACTTGGTTGTAATTATTATATTGATACGGAAAACAGATACCCGGTTGAACATTTACGATCATAAAAAAAGCTTGTATTTTGTTATTCACCAGTTTGTTCAACAATATGGAAGCAATAGATTTTCCAAAACTGGATTTATATTAGGGTGAATCAAACAAAAATGATATTTGTTGATACACCCTAATAATGACATATATAAATATTATTAAGCCAGTATTATAACCCTCTGAGACACAAATATTTTGTAATAATTTTTCTTTATTTTTTTCATTCCGAAATCGTCATTTTTGAGATCAAAACGATAGCATTTCTATATGTTTCGTCAAAATCAATTAGGGTAGGTGCCCTTGACGACATCTGGTATCGGGAAATATCCACATAAGTTTCTATTCAATGTTTATATACCAATAATGATATGTCCTATTTAGCTCCACAATTGACATTTTGACAGATCACGTGAGGAGCATTGGTGTCAAGTTAATGTAGTTTTGGTTTTGTCTTCAATTTGGTGTCTTCTTAGGCTATACAGTTTTTATCAGACCCTTTTTCTTATATACACCCTATATATCGGCTATATATAGATACTTTCAATTTTGAAGATAAGGATGAATACAGTCGAAGATAATTTCGATAATTAAAAATAGTTTTGACGTTGAACAGAGTTGCAGATTCTCAAACAGGCTAAAGAGAATATCAAGTTAATCCCTAGTATGGTCCTATCATATGTTAGTATTAAAAGATCATTCATACAGTCCGACACCGTAGCATACCGTAGATTCAACCTTAGAAAGATCATACATACGGGTCATCGTAGAACTATCGTAATAGATCCCATTATATACATTTCCCTCTTTTGTTTGAAACAAAGACACATTACAGTTGACTTTAACTGAAGGCGAGAGAGAAATGCTCAAATTGAGAAAACGCGTGGGCTTTTTTTGTTACCAGAAAATAATCGTAAAACGTTGAAAATTAGACGCAAAGAGACGTTTCAGAATAGTACCACTTTTTCGGATAATTTTTATGATATTAAAATTTCAGTTGAGGGATATTCTATATACAATTTTTTTCAAGCAATTAACGATGATTTTTTTTTATCTTTGCAAAATGTTGACCTTGAAATCATTAACGTCAACGCAAATAAGTAAATAGTAAATAAAAATGTGCCTCCTTACCGTTGATGTAAATTCTAGTGCCGATCATTTTGAGATTATTCTGAGAAATGTTCCATTTTCTATTGATTTTGAATGAAATTTCGGTGCGGATTTTGTGTTGCATTCGGAATTGCATGCAATACAAAAAAAACTGGTTGTTTTACACATGTTGGCACAAAATGCACGTAGGCTCGAAATATGTTTCATAACTTTTTGAGACGCAGAGGCTGCACTGTAGTATTTTTATACGCGCGGAAGTGGGTCATTTTTGTTTTCAAGGTTAATAAGTTGCGGGGTACTCTTAATTCGGTCTGTGGGTAACACTAAATTGCTTCTTAATTCCTTCTAGAGATCATTTTGGGAAACTTTTTTTTAAGAAAGAGTAGTGAATGACAGTTTTGATATTCAGATACGAGAAATTGAACGGAATCTAGAGAGAAAGCAGAAGCACTTCCGAATTGAAGAAATTTCAAATATGGAAACCAAAGACACAAAAATGGCAATTTTTGGACGGGCAAGGCGGAAAAGGGGTGATTATTTCATGTGAGTATAGACAAATATATACAAATTAGCACAACATGTCCTATTCTAACCGGTATTTATCGATATGATACATCGGATCATTCTGAAGAATTCATTAATTTGGGTTTCTGAACTTGTTTGGACTAATTTGAACTGAAGTCTTTAGAGGGTTGTTTTTGGTTGAATTCAAATAAATAATTAAGGTATCGTGTCTGTTCAATATTACTGTTGTTTGGCGGTCTATTAGCATTTTCAACCTTTTCTGCTGCCAATAACAAATCTTCTGAATCTTTTGGAATTTACCTCGACCAATCGGAATACAGCAATCGCGTCCGTCGTTCTTCCCCAATTGAAAACGGTACCTCATCCCTCGACGAATCAGAATCTGAGGAGAAAAATTGTTCTGAACCAGCATATAAAGAATTTCCAACAGATGGGCTCACATCTCAACAGCGCTCTAGTGGAGCAATTGTCATTCATATTTTACTTGTAAGTTTATGGTCTCTATTGATATTTATTTGACCTTTAAATCTTATTAAACCTTTATTTCAGAGTTTATACATGTTCCTTGGATTGGCCATTATTTGTGATGACTATTTCGTTGCATCATTGGAACAAATTGTCGAGGTAAAATATGACTTATATTAGATCTAAGATGACTGACTTAATATTACTCATGAATGTCTTCCAACAGAATTTACACTTTAGAAACTCCAATTGTCGGATGATGTTGCGGGTGCAACTTTTATGGCCGCCGGATCATCTGCTCCCGAGCTGTTTACCTCTGTAATAGGTTTGTTCTCAATGGAACCATGACCTTTAGTCTTAAAATGACCTTAAGCCTTAAGGCTTAAGATTTTCTGGAAATTTTGTGGTTCTTCATCTTAACACACTTTTAGGTGTTTTTGTCGCAAAAGGTGATGTAGGAATCGGTACAATTGTCGGAAGTGCCGTTTTTAACATTCTTGTTATTATTGGTCTTTGTGCGTTACTTTGCGATAAGGTAAGGTTTAAGGAAATTCGAACATCCGATAAGCTTACAATTTTTTAGCCTACGCAATTGAGTTGGTGGCCACTGCTAAGAGACTCGTCATACTATTTGATCTCTATCGCCATTTTAATTGTGGTCATGATCGATTCAGAAGTGTTTTGGTATGAAGCTCTTATTATGCTCATATTCTACATTGGATATATTTTGATTATGAAGTAAGTTCCGAAAATTAAGCCTGGATTTACCAAAAGTTTTATGGGAAACTGCTTTTAATTGGATATTATAGGTTTAATACGACTCTCCAAGGTATCGTTCTTAAACTGAGCTGTTGTAAGAAGAAGGAAGAGACTCCAGAAAAAATCAAACTTGGTGAAAATGGTACTTCAGAAGTTAATCAGACCCTTATGCCAAAAGGTAAAATGATTGCAATCCAATGTTTGAATGACATCACGTCACATGACGCATAATTTATGACGTTTCCTTCCGGTACCCAAACTTGTTATATTGAATTATTTATCAGTTCGACAGAGACAGTATGATTTTTAAGTAGATGAAGCACCTGACTACATTTATAACAGCCATATTGGTGATATTTATAAACAAACCTAAAGTCCATTTTGACCCCTGTGGTCATTTTTGTTCCTGGGTGTCCCAAAATTGCAAAGACGTGCCCAAAGTACTAAATTCATAATCGTCAAATCGCCTATGCGGCTATGCCTGATATTTAAGTGGAATCGAGAAGTTGACATTTCACAACGGCACTTGGATTAAGTTGATATTTAGCCATCAAAGTTGACATAAATGGTCCAAATGGAGAAACTGTCGCAACTGTTGATGAAGTAGCTGGAATGAAATACGCTGCAAAAGACGAAATGGCCACTGTCGGAATGAGAATGATGATTTCAAATAATTTTGCACCAAAAACACGCCTCAGAATGGCCTCTCGTCTGCTTATCATGGAGGTAATAAACCTATTCACTCTAAAAGTAATCGATAAGCCATGTTCATCAATGATAAATTACAAATTGTGACGATTTTTTGACGAATTTGATGATTTTTATTGAGTCGAATTTGACTATTTTGACAGAAGTCGATTTATCAAATGTAGAAAAAAGTAACCTTCAGGTGCATCATGTCAATTTGTCACAATTTAGTCACATTTTGTAACCTAGATTCAAAATCTTTCAAAATATAAATTAAATGCTAACATTTTTAACCAAACGCAATCGAGCTGAACTTGGTGATTTATCATTTGATCTGACTGAACAACGGTTAATTGTCAGTTTTTCATCAGGTCATATGATATTTTTGCTAATCAACTCATGATCGGATGGCGAACTTATAACGAATAAGTTTCATTATTACAGGATGCCCAAGAGTCGGGTGATGGTAAACCGGTAATATACTTTCGTGTCTTTTGAAAAAAAAATCAGTTTAAGATCGATCACGTGTGTTTCTTTTCTTTATTATTTTCAATCTTAGGCGATCGTCGAGTTCTGAACGATCATCAAGACTTGACGATCATGAGTTCTTGACGATCATCTTATTGAATATTCTTTTAATATTCCGTTCATCTAACTGTTATTCTCGGCTCAGTGTCCATTCATATGGCCGGAAACCCGGAAATGGTCTGGATTAACCGGAAGTAACCCTGAATGTATCATTTTAGCATTAGCCCGAACTAGAATGAAAATTTTACTTTTACTTTAATGAAATTATTTTTAAGAGAAAAAATATTTTGGCCGCTCGTGAAACAACAACGGTAAATGGTGAAACAGAAAGAGTTTTGATGAAGGAGACATCTCGTGTCAGGTATGAATATTTTACGCCATCTAGTGGGCGATTTAACGAATCTATCTCAACCAATCATCTTCGCTTAACTTTCGAATCAAAAATATTAAGGGTATACCCTTAAGTCTTTCATCCCCAGAGGGGACCCGTCGCGCAACGGCTAAAATTAGCGTAGGCGGCGAAGCACCTTGCTTACAGACATCGCAACCGACAATTAGGTATCTGACAAAAACACGCTTGGAACTTACTCTTTCACTAAAAACCATAAAACGACTCACAAAATTTTATTTGATGTGACAATTGCTTAAATAATGTCTGTCTTCAGTACTCCAATAACCAGTAAACCAGATGAGCAATGGTAAAAATCTGAAAAAGCTTTGATTTATATCAATTTTAAGCTCACAAAAACTAAGAAATTCGTCACGACCTATTTTTCACATCACTGGTCACTCTTCGATAAATTAGTGACTTATTATTGTCACTAAGACTTTGGTTTTCACTTTTCACTTTCTAACCATGATAACTCACGTCAATTACTTTTTTTGGCGTGAATTAACTTTATGAGTTATTTTCATAACGTTTTGTGAGAACCTTTTACCAAATTTTATTTCAGTGAAGCTGGTGGTGATGATGATGAAGATGAGTCATACGTTCATCCTTTCCAACCACCAAAAGGTTAAATTTTCTTCAAAATGGAATATTTACGCATTTTTGTCAATTGGTCTATTTTGAGAGGGTATACACAGACTGAAAATCTCAATTTAAGGTGATTTTGGTTCTTTTATGAGATGGTTCATTTCTTGGCCTCTTCTTTTCCTCATGTTCATCACAATTCCAAATTGCAATAATCCAAAATTTGAAAAATTTTTCATCGTAACATTTGTTATGTCAACCGTATGGATCGCTGCATTTTCATATATTATGGTTTGGATGGTTTGTATGATCGGTTTCACTCTTGGAATTCCAGATACCATTATGGGAATCACATTTTTGGCAGCTGGTACATCTGTTCCTGATACGATAGCTTCTGTGATGGTAGCACGAAATGGATATGGTGATATGGCTGTATCAAACTCAATAGGATCAAATGTTTTTGATATTCTTCTTGGCCTTGGTCTACCATGGTTCTTATCAACCACAATCAGGCCGAATGGTGCCGAACCCACGGTAAGTAAAAAAAATCGAATTCAAAGCTTAAACCGTCAATTTTATGTGACCATAAAATATTTGTATGATACAGATGTTAACTCAGACTATTTTTTTAGGTTAAGATCAATTCCAATGGTCTTATGATATCAGTCAGTTTATTACTCATATCGCTGATTATCGTCGTAAGTACAGATCAACCTTAACATTAATCCACGAACAAGATCATGTATTGACCTTGTTTTTAGGTACTATCAATTCATTTGAATGGGTGGAAACTGACAAAGAAACTAGGAGTAATAATTATGTTATCATATGCTTCATTTTTAGTATTATCAATTCTTATTGAAACAAATGTATTTTTTCAGGTTAATTTACCGACCTGTCAGCATTGATAGGTTCTTTTTATATTTTCATGTATTATCATGAATCAACATTACACAGTTCTTCAACCTATATTCAATCATCTACGGTCGACGCCTTATGGGCCGAAAAAGGCAATTTTCATGAAATTTATGAATTTCATGATCGAAAGATGGTCTTCTTGAGTTAATTGTGCCTATTTATTTCTGGTTGAACCCCTAATCATTGGTTGCACCTTCTACTATAACGCTGCATCTTACGGGAACCCTTTATATGACTTAATATTTGACTTAAGGGTGATCCTAAACCTAATGGACACCTCTCTTAAGATTTTAAGGGTGTTTAAAACTCTATTTTCCCGGCTCTATCCGATTGAACACTATAGGGAGCTGAAAATACACTCCTTATGATCTTGAGACCTTAGGGATATGCTGCATTTCATTCTGCCTTTGGTAATAAGTCGATTACTGTTGTCAGATATTTGACTGTTAAAAATGACCAAAAAGCCACAATTTGAAACAATGTAAATAAACGATTTTGATTCTTCAGCTGTTGTTTTTTTTCGAAATCAGACAAATTTAAGATTTTTTGGGCAAAAATTATTATAGCCTAACTTGATATGCTTGATATAACCATCATAAGCTCCATCTGAAATAAGGCGTGGCTTATATAACTGTCAACAAGGGACGTAAATCAGCAATAATCTCAATTTTAAGAGCGATTTAATTTTATTATGGTGCTTTTTGGGCTGAATTGGAGGTCAATTGTTGGTAAAACAGTCATATAACGGATAAAACGGATGTATTGGTGGAAAATATTTCCATATTCAGTGTCACACCTTTCAGTGTCAATAATTTGACTGAAGTGGACTTCAGCTGACATATCGTACCGGGAAATTCGGCAAAATTTTGTGCGATTTTGCGTTAATCAATTTTGAACAATGTCGAACGATAGAATTTGATTATTCAGTATTTAGGCTGAGAAAGGTGAAGCAATATGATATTTGATAAGGTGGTTACGAGTTTGTTGTATCTAAACGTGGAAGAGTTTCATCCATTTCCAATAACTGAAAATAAGAATTAAGAATAAAGTGTTTCCTCATTTAGTAGTTTGATGTTTTTCACTAAAATTCGTTACCATTGATACAACTCAATGAGGTCTTCGAGCCTAGAAGTTGGAGGTCATCATGAGGTCATGATAATAATTTGCAAACTTGAATAACCTCCAAGAGTTCGATTATGAGAACATGGGCTGAAATTTGTTGTGGATGTCCGATGACATGTTTCATTCTGGGACGAGAGCAGGCTACAACCAACGGATTTGTTTCAATTCGACATGATTGAAATTGGTTTATATTTGAAGTTTTAGAAATGTCGCGCATTCCAAATTAACTAAAACTCAAAAATTCAGAAATTTTGACCTTTTCTTTACTTTCGCATTGAAATAGTGTCAGATTTGACATTTACACCTGGACAAATCATATTGCTTCTTTGATAAAATGTTTCTTCCAGCTTTAACCAGCTTCTTTGAATTGTTTTCGAATTATCAAGTCAGTAAATATTTGACGTTTCCATTGACGCATCAGATGGTCAAATTCTGACCTCCGAATTAATGACTTCAAATAACACTTTAAGGGTTGTGATTCACACCGTTTGAAAATTTCAATTATTATTTCAAATATTATCAAGTCTTATACTAACTGAATTCAGAATTTTCGTCAAAGCCGACTTTGTACAATTCCGTTTCTTTTAGGACATTACCTATCATTACCTTCTTTCTTAAGATTTCGAAAATTCCGAATTTAAGGTTGGATAACGGGGTGGGTCGTTATTGGCATTTGAGCAACGGAAGTGTCCATAAATAACATTTTTGAGGTCTTAGGCAGTGTACTCCCACACGATAAGGTGACTGTTAAACTTTCAAGATTGGATCTGATGAGTTTTAGTCAGAATCGGGGTCTTTTGAACCCCCAATTGAGTCAATATTAAGCAAAAGTGTTTTGTTTGCATAATTCAAAACCACTTTTGAGTAAACAGGTTGGTTATACCCTGATTTATTTCTGACTCATTCTGTTGCTATTCCGTGGCTTCTCAACCAACATCGCTGTTAGAGGTTATTAATGGCCTAACAACAAGATATTTTGAATTCACTAATTATACAAAACTCACCAATATTGCCCATTTTGGCCATGACTTCGACCAGAACTTTTATTTTCTAATTTCATAGATTAAGATAACTGCGTGATAATTAATAATGTCTATTCAGTTGTCTACTTTCGTAGCTTAAAATGCCTGTGGTATTCGTAGAAACTATACGCAGCGCGCTACTCCGAACACGGTCTTTTTCTTGGCGCAATACCTTAAATTTACTCTACGCAAACGGTATATTCTGACTTTACGTACAATTTTACAAATTTTCATTATTGAATATCAGTTTTCAGGTGTTTACAGTATTAACCGGTAATGAAACTCACAACACCGAGCATTTTTCATTTTTTAAGAATATCTATCTGTATTTCAATGAAGAACTCCGTCAAAAATGCTTTTTAAAGCAAATTAGATGTGTGATTTTGGACTTATTTGGACTCTTTCAATGAAGTTGATAGTCGTGGTTGCCTTAGATAATTTTGAATTAACTCGTTGCCGCAAAACATAATTGAATGTGTTTCATCCTTTTTCAAGGTGGCGCTATTTTTTTGCATTGTCGGCCTTGGATCGAACTTGAAACAATCAAACTGATAAGAGAGTATATTTATGAATCTGTAGATGAAACTTTTTGTTGTTTTACCGCTTTTGAATCAAGTCTCTTCATTTGAGTTCTTTTTTCCCGAATTTTTGAAACAGTTTTCGATTTACGATTGGGTACTTCCACAAAGACAGCAAAATGAAGGTATTTTAATCGCTTTTTTTTCAAATTCTAGGAAAAAAAATTTCACATTGTTTTTTGGTAGAAATCGAACCAATCCATATTGATTTGGATTACAACGCAAACTCAAGAATGCTTTTCGATGTTTTTGAAGATGAGCGACATGAACTCGAAGGCATTGAAGAGGAGTATGAAGATCAATCGGATTATGGTATTGCCCGACAAGCATACATAGAAGGAAATAGCACAGAGATAAATGAGAGAAAGAAAACCGATTCGAAAAGATTCGTCGAGTTGCCCAACTTGGTTCCACAAATTAAGGGTCAATACAGGCCAGTTTCACTTATAATTCATAAAGTTTTTTATCCAAAACAAATAAAGCAGTTTTGGTGAAATCAACTTAAGTCAAATGGATCAGATTCTCCTAAACATGTTAGCTTTTACAATTGATATGAATGGAATAACTGATATCACTGCTCACGATTTGGTCAATTATGGTTGCTGGTGCAGTTTTGGGTTCGAAATTCTAACTCAGAATTCCCTTTATACCTAGGTAGAATTGATTTTGATTTTTTTTATCAGCAAAAAGTTTTCAACCTTAAAAGTCTCAAGAGTCAAGCTACTCATGGCATGCTTATGGACACGATTGATGAACAATGCAAAGGAGCAGTTCGATTGCTAGTCTATTGAGTTCTTGACGTTGATTACATAATAATTATAAAATTTGTCTAATTAATCTTGTTTATAACAGGTAGAATTAGATTTGGCCTACTTTCTTAAAATGCGTCAAAATTCTTGAAAATTAGATTTACTTTTGGCATTGACTAGTGAATTTTATTTTGAACTCTGGCTAGCTCGGGTTCAATGCAAACGATGCGTTGAAATTGATGATGAATGTCATTGGAATGAACACCAATACGATGTTTATGTTGATACAAAACAGTAAGAATATTTATTTTAAAGGTGCCTGATAGCATTTGAAGTTTGATCTTTATCAGCCGATAATGGTCACCATAGGGCGCGGTATCAGCTGATATTGAATCATCATATTCTCACTGCGTCAGATTGTTCGGTAAACAAATCAGATATAAGCTAGTGTGATTTGTTTTATGAAATTGGTAGCTCTTCAGCCTGTAGACTTCAGGTCAAAGTCGGTCGTAACACCCTTAATATTGATGATCTCATTGATGTTAGTGACATAGATAATAGTAACTTTGAGATATTGGTGACAGATGTATCTCGTTTTGTCACGGAAAACTCATCACATTTGACATGATCGTCCGACAAATGCATTGGTGGTTACCACAAATAATCATCAATCTTGTTCAGCAAAGTACCAAAATTGACCTGTACGCATCCGAACAACAAAGAATCAGACTGCAAGAAATCATCGTGTGAATGTGATTTAGAATATGTCACAAATGTTGTTCAAAGCCTCAGAGCAGACTTGTATAATATCAAGTATTCACGGACAAAACTTAATTTCGAGGTAAGGACAACCTGTTTGGAAACGGGGTATCGTCAAGCGAACGGTTTTTTTAACATAATTTCGTTTAGAGTGTATGTGCAAATGAAAAATCAATCATGCTGCGAAGTGCGATCCGCGAACCCGATTCATGCTGTGGCGAACATCCAAACAGATTTCCATTTAATTCAAGAAAACGTTCTTGTTGCCAGAATCGAACTTACGATCCAAATTTGTTCGATTGTTGCGAGGTAAAATATTTATTACCAAAAGTAGGGCTTGTCCTGACTTTGTCCAAATCATCCGACAAAAATAGTAAGAATAGAGCGCTCACGTCCACGCTCGCTGGGACATGGCCACCACAAACCCCACTTTATTATATGATTCATAAAATTCTCATACAAATTATATTATATAATATCATTTTAGAATGGATCCATCGTATCAATCGGTGATTGTTAAGAAACATTTTTGGTTCTTATATGTTTTTATACTGCAAATATTATCTTTATATGTAAATAAACCTTTCATTAAAAACGTTTCTGGTTTTATCAACGATTGAGAAAATGAATCGTAGCGTTTAATTGAGCTGGATTGACAAATTGACTCCTAAGATACATATAAATGTCAGTTGCCAATAAGTAAAAAGAGAATCTTATTTGGAAAACCAATACCTCTTTGGAGGTTCGCTTGATATCATTCGCAGGGATGCTCCGTACTTCCGTACTCTTCGTGGGAGTAAAAGGAGTACGAGGAACGAAGACCTGCATGCCTTGAGAGTACAGATTAATGTAAAGTGGTATCACTCCTTAGAATGATGAAATGAGTTTGAGCGAACACACGCGGAATTCGGGCGATTTCGTCATTCTCAAGAGTCATACCACTTTACGAGGTACGATCACTTTTTACCAGAACGGAGCACGAAGAGTACTGAGTTCGAAGAGTACGGTACTCCGGGAGTACGTATTTTAGCACGGAATACGACAATTTTTACCAGCATGGAGCCCTTAGAGTCATACGAAATGAGCATCCCCGATAACCCATACGGACTGATTGATAAATGCCAATTCACCATTAACCTGCAATCAGTATTTCCAGAGAAATTCGCCGAGAAATACTGGATATGACATTTTGTCTTAACCTTGATATCAATATCGTCTTCATCCTCATCTGATGTGTCAATCCCTTAGTCATACTTTTATTCATTTTTCCTTTGTTTCAGAATTTCTTAAATTATCAAAATATAGAAAAATGAACTTTCTGAAGAAAAAATTAACTAAGTTCATAGAGAAAAAAGTCAAAGAAGTCGTCACAGCACCAAGAGATCAAAGAAATCCTCAATTTCAAAAACTTATCGATGATACTGGAGATTTTTTGAGGTTTGAAATACAGTCAGTCGATGTTAAAATAAACTCATTTGAACAATCTATTTAAGTAAATATACACCAGGAAATATAGACGCCACTGAATTTCTCGAAGAGGCATTAGCACGGATGCCATGGGACAAGATATTTGAAGATGTTGAAGGAAGATTTTCTCAGTATCGTCATTTTAAAGCCATTTTCTTGTAGGCATTAATTTTTGGGAATTTAATGGATTTTTTGCCAAAATTTCAACCATAACGAAAGATGGCCTCTACAAAATTTTGATATTAAGTCTGAGTCCAGCCATTAGATTAGATTAGCTCAAAATTAAAAGACATTTGATAAAATCCATTTGACAAGGCTGCGATAGCTATGATCCAGACTATTTGGGCGAAGACGACAAACCTGATAGAGAAGACGAGTTTGATGCCACGGAATGGGATGCCGAGGATTCAGATTTTGATCACAGTGTAGATCAGGATGATGAAGAATTTATTCACCGAAATCGGGTGAACTAAATATTATGAAATACAGACCAAAAACCAATATTTTAGCGTTATGATGGATCGAGTGTTAGATGGATCGCTCCAAAGTGTCCAACATTTATCGTTGATGGCACCAGTATGAATGATATCAAACAGAACGCTGTTGGAGACTGCTGGTTTTTAGCTTCACTCTCATCACTTGCAACTCGTCCAGAACGCATTGCTTTTGTCATTAATAAGAATTTTAATGAGACTGCATGGGAAAATGAGGAGGACCTTATTTTCAAATTCTTTCGATTGGGTAAATGGAAATCTTACAAAAGTGAGTAAGCCTTTTAGAAACGTCTTCAATAATATAACAGCACTTTCGTAAAGCAATCAGATTGAGAATTTCCAATTTAACATAAATTTTAAGTAAATTATTATCTACCCGATCGTATAGCAGCCTTGTCAGAAGATAACGAATACTGGGTACCTTACACGGAAAAGGCTTACGCAAAACGATACAAAACCTATGAAGCAATCACTGGTGGTTGGGGTGCATGGGGTTTAACTGATCTTACTGGTGGAATTGCCATCAAGACTGACTTATCCTGGGTGAGTTTCCGATTCAAAGTTTTCTGAAAATATTTTCTTCTAGGAAGATAATGGTATGCACGAAATATTCGCCTGGCTTTATGAAAATCAACAAAACTTGCTTATAACGAGTGGTATTAACGGAGGTTCCGGTGGTGCTGGAGGAGAAGTTTTACAAGACAGTGGTCTCTATGCTGGCCATGAATATTCGCTTTTAAAACTAGAATTGGTCAGAAATAAGAACAACAAAGTTATTCAAATGGTTCATTTGCGAAACCCATGGGGTCAGGGCGAATTCAACGGTGACTGGTCAGACAGTTCTTCAATCTGGAAAACAATTCCGAGAGAACGTCGAGAACAGCTTTTAGTCAAGGTCAGTTTTCAGTTTGCATTTTTATAGATCATTTTTGGTGAATTTAGAGAGAAGACGGCGCTTTTTGGATGTGCTATAAAGATTGGATAGAATTATTCTCGTCTTTCGATGTATGTCTGTTGCCATCGAAATTCTCGGAATCTCGATCTGGACCATGTTTCGATTCCGAATCAGTGGTCAATGGAGTCTTTGAAGAGGACCAACCCGTGATAAAAGTTAATATGAGTGTTGGCGCAAAGCGTAATGTTTTCTTGCAGTGCTTGTTCGACTGTAATATCGAATTCGCAAAGACAAATCAATTTATATCAGTTGATTTGAAAGACGAAAATGAAGAATATATGAAGCCTATTCTACCAAATAAATATGAGGAGTGGGATCTACACGGGATCACAAAAATCACTTAGGGTCAATTCAGAGTTTAACCGAAGGGTGCAACTCGATTTGATAACTGGTCGGGATCTTGATGAATCCACTTAAAAGCCAAAATCATTTTCTAACTATTCACACAATGGTTATATGTTCAATCTATCGCCAGGAGAATATGAAATCGAAGTTCAATCACTTTTAAGAAAAGTTTCAACGCGACATCTTTCATGTCAAAGTGGAATGGGTTGGATGATAAGAGCTGTAGGAGACGATGTTGTTCTATTCCAGTGAAATAAATATTCAAAAAATAATATCCCCAGTAAGGGTTTCAAATTGATTCTTACTCCCCTCGAGCGTGAATCGCCGACTTATTAGTTCATTTTTATACTCTACTCGATATCCGGAATTTGCCATTCCAAGCACTATAACCCGTTGTTTGATACCATGTGCAAGTCATCAAAACGAAGGTCAACTCCACCATACGCGTTTATAACAGCCCCTATACCTAAAAGCTACACTAATTTAGTTCGCTCTAGTTTATATGTTCGTGTAACACGAATCGTGTTTGTTCGATGATTCTGATTTTCTTTCGAAGAATTTTTGATATGAGCTCAAACGGGCATAAAAATCGTCAAAATAAGCGTCTAAAATTGATAAATCTGACCTTTTGTAACGTAAAAATAAGTGATTTAATAAATTTAATTTTGACGCCAATTGAACAACAAAATCCGACCCTTTCCGCTGTACTTCAAGATTAAAATCAATTAATCCTATTTCATCACTAGTCTCTCGATCACGTTATGAGTAAAATATTACAGTAGCTTCCAACCCAACATTTAACCCTTATTGTCACAATTTTTGGGACTATCACCGAGTGTGTTTCGAGAAAACAAAATCCAGGTAAAATTTATTGTCTGGGTTTTTTTACCCAAAATCATGCTCAGTGACAATTCAAAATATCGTGGAAAATAAAAATTTATGACCTGGTATCCGGTAATTTTCACTGAACTTTGTTTCGACCAAACATGGTGGGAGATATTCCCATTTTTTGTCACTAATTCACAGATAGGGGTTGAGTTAGTTTTAAAAGCGAAAGTAACTTAAAAATTTCCGCTCAGAATTACGCCCTGGTCGTCTGGGCGCATTTTATGAGATCATCACTAAACAAGAGGTACTGGAAACTCCTGTCAGAAGTGCTCAGTCGATGCTTCGATCTGTGTCTATGATAGGTAATAATGATTTGAGAGTGCATAATCAGCATCAGTTGAAAAAAATAAGCGTCGGACGAATTCCTCGTGAAAATGTGAACTTTACGGAAAACATGAAAATTCACGAAGCTGAAAATAACTCCTAACCGTACAAAAAAAAGATAAAAAATTCGAATTTTCGGGGGATTTGGCGGATGTAATTATTTGAAAAAATTTGGAAATAAAATTCAGTTTTTCAAATTACTAAACGTAACGTATTAATGAAATGTTCCACCATTGTCTCGTAACATGCGTTTTCCGGGTTTCCCATTAACGGAAAAATTATTTTTAAAATCAACAATTTAACATTTAGTTGTTACATGAACATACATGTTACATTTTGACACGTATTTTAACATCGGATAGAAATAAAAATAGAAAATCAAATTTTACTGTTGGTGACAAGTCCTATTAAGTTTGTATTTATAGATTTTGGTCAAGTGGATTCCACTATCATGCATCACTGGCATGAAAAAACTGGAATTTACTGGAATTTAATTCACTGTGAACAAAGTGATGCTTTTTGAAAATCTGAAATTGATTTTTGGTGACCTCAGATGGAATACCAACTAAACGCAAAACAAGTTAGGTACAATTGCATGAACGTTGAAAAAATGAAATAAAAAACTGAATTACGGCTGATACGGTGGTTAACCAGTCGGTTATTTAACTAAGATAGCATAAAATGTCAATTTTGACCGCCTGGTTGCGATTTTTTCAAATTCTGATCAGCGCGATCGATTGCTCGGGTGAAATTATTTCTAGAATGTGGGGTTCAGGATAATAGTCGAACGCATGCTAAAAATCCTAAATCCCGCTGAATTCTTCCTAGTTATATCTGATTTGTTAACCGTACGCTATGCACCCTACTGAGGGCCTACTCCAATACGCCTCGAACAAACCTAGAATAAACCTAGAAGAAAGATGGCTACCTTTTTGTATAAAATATCCCACTAATGTTTTCCCGCTGTTTATTTAACTGGTTTTTTCTGAAAGACATATAAATTCCGAAATCAGTTCCAAGCGAGAATGATTCGTTTATTTTAAAAACACTTTATGGTGCTTGACAATCGGCCAAATACCAAAAAAAGGATTGGTGGAGATCATTTTGAATTATGCACAATTTTGCATTACGCAAACTGACTGTGTTCTAGAAAAATAAAACAACGTAAACAAAATTGCAAATCAATGGTCCTCAATGATAACTCATGAATTATTGAGCTGGGAATATGCTTAGCTTATTCAAAATTTGGATTTTCAACTTATTAGAAATAAGCTAAAACATTTACATAACAAATATGGCTCTCCAAATATCTGCACTGTCCGACGGTACAATCTAACAAACTGCTTTAAATTCAGACTTTTTAAATAATGTCGGAATAAAGTCTGATATCTACCTTACTATAATGAAAAAAAGAGATTGTACCGGAAATGATACGAAATGTGTATTGCGTAACGGTTCATTGGTATAACGTAATCATTTTTTCATATAGGAAATTGCAATTTCATGGTACTTCAATTTAGGTAAAATTCTAGATGATGGGAAAGTGAAAGATCGATCATTGTTGATTCGTTCATGGACATCCATGAATGTCTAGAAAATTCTTAACTTTTCATGATTAATTGCAATTTCATTGATTTATTGATTTTTGAATATTCACGATTCTGATTCATTGATTCTGACTCATAATTTATGATTCAAAAAAGCAGATTAAGTCAGGTTGAACAAGTTTGTTACATTTGCTAACATTTAACACGACATGTGGAACATGTTAGAAATTCTAACATTGAATTTGAGCAAAATGTTAGTGGCTTGTCATTCAAAAATTGTAAATTCATTCAAAAATTGTAAATTCATTCAAAATCAAATTGAATTATCAGTCGCGACTCGCGGTGAGATATTTTTTTAGAAATTAAAATTATTTCAAACTATTCTTCAATTTTTCTCTAATATTTGTGAGCATATGTTCTGACAACATTAAGTGAACATGTTGCTGAACATGAGCATTATCATTTTTTGTGTTCATTATTGATGAACTGGAGGGAACAGATGTATTGCTTCCGAACCGATGTGCCGCATCTTTGTGGAACTGTATGAACACCTATTCATATTGTTTAGTAGCAACGCTGATAAAGGGCTTCATGTATTAAGCATATTTTAAACAATTACGTCACCAACTTCGTCATGAAATACATGAGTACCAAAAGAAAGAAATTAAGGGTATTGGGCGAACTTCCTAAAATTTCTGGTTTACTGTGAATTTTCACTGGAATGAACCGGGGCAATCGATGTTCGGCACGGCAGTAAATGAAGTTCGACTCCAGGCGATTTTTGGAACCAAAATGAGTTTCGGCACTTTGACTTGATTAATTTTTTGCCAAAATTCGTATTGGCGAAATCATCGTAACCGGAAAAATCGTGACCGGAAAATCTGTACGGTATCCTTAACGGTTAAACTCAAAGTTTTTTGAAGAATGAGCTCTTTGGCAGCCCCAAGCTCGCTATTTGAATTGAAACGTGTGTTAATTTCCAACAATGGGTAGCTAATTGATTTAGTTTTTTTAAAAAATGGAAATAAATACGCTGTAATTTACAACTTGTAAATGGTGCTTATAATGAGCATATTTACGCTATAACGAGCTCATCAAACGGCAGCGAGCTCTCCACACAATCATCCGTTATGAAAATACATGAATTTACGAACATCAATTCTAGCAATGATTGACCACTCGCTTACAAATATATAATTTTTTTTAAAGCACGCCGTAATGAAAAAAAAAATAAAGTGAAAAAGTGAGCAATTCTACACCCTGAATAAATTCTGAGAAGATTGTGTTTAAATCATATTAAAAATGTGATAAATCCTAGAGTCTCTTCAAAAGCTAGAAAATCAGCGTCTTGCCGTATAATGCGGCATAAACCCGTCGCATAATGCGCGTGGGAGAGGAATACCGCGTAATATTCGCATCACGTGATTTTATTTGTTTGGAAGGGGTTAGAATGCAACACAATGCTTCTCAATAAGAACTTATTTGTTCATTCACTGAACTGCTCTTTTCTCATGACCGATATAATATGTATGTACGGTTATGAAACAAACGTGTTTGACCAAATGTTTTGACCAGATTTTTGAATTTTGCAAAGACTGATTAATATAAAATCACCGGACCAAGGAGATTAAGATGATTTTGAGGTCAAATTTGAGGTCAATTAAAAAAGGCACAATAGAGACCGGTAGTCCCAACAGGACATTTTGGGTGAATTTGGAACGAAATGATAGAATGATTGGACTTGGTCTTTTAACGCATATTTTCAGAAAAAAATAAAATGCTGAAACATGTGTTGGGATTAGGGATTGGCGTCATCGAGGGAATCCAGAGATTATCTCCCTAATTCAAGCAATTTTATGTCAGCTACTTTACACGGTATACACCCTATACATAGTTGATGTGTCGCCTTTGGGGATTAATTTATCAATTATGAATTTCACGCGACGCGCATCTCGGCGTGTTTTATAAGATCTAGATCTAGAAGTGATACAAATTAAGTACACATATTAACCGACTTTGATCTCTAGGTAAAATTTTCAAATTATTTCCTCGAATTCTAGGTCATTTCAAGGTCATCTCAAAGTAATCCGTGTTCAAACAAGATTGATCACTCAGATTTTTGACGTGTTTTCGATTTGAAACGTTTCTCATAACTTTACAACTCCTAAATCTTTTTCGCGTGGGCGTAGCGCTTATATAGTACTGCGTTGGCGTTGGTAAGTGAGCGATTTAGATGGAAGTGAAATCGGTCGAATTTAAAGAGAGCGGTTCAAAATTGCACAAACGCGTGACCGTGGTACCGAAAAACAAAAACAGAAAAACCATAATCCATTTTCAGAAGTCTAAAAAATAAATTTGCGTCCTTAAAAACGTGTTTATACACACGTTACTGTCCCGATTTATAATTTCTAGTTTACTTTCCAGGTGTCACGAGTTGATATTTGTATTTATGAAATCTTTCACGCTCATGAAGATGTCTTCTCCATAATTACGATTTCACATTTCATTACAAAAAAAATTGAAAGATACAAATCTGTTTACTCTATTGGAAAATTTTCCAAATCTCTTGGGTTTGACTCAGAGGGGTTTCTCACATACTTTCCAAAAATAAGATTTATTCGAATAAAAATTACACACCTCAAAATATTGCCATTAAGGGTTAACCGGCATTGAATCATTTTGGAATTGTCGACGAATAAGGGGGTAAGTAGGGGCATATTTTATATCATTTTTAAGGGGCTTATTTGTAATGTGAGTTTTTTCAATATTAATTTATTGTTGGGTTTCAAGAGTTTCTGCTGTGATAAATAAGATAATTTATTTATGTGTGTCCGGGAGATTAAAGACAAATAAAACAAACAACTGAATAAAACCGAATGATAAAAACCGGTTTCAATCAGATAATCTTTTGATGGATTTTTCAGACGGTCCAAGAGTTACTTGGACCAAAACTACGGTCGAAATCCGTTCTGAGAGGCTCGATGAGTGGGTTAGTCAGTTCTTTTTATGCTGTAACAATTATTCAAAAAGTTCTAGTTTTTTAACCTTATCAAGATATATTAAGTAGTTTTCTGAGTATTTGGCAATATTATATTATCAGTTTCGATCAAAAACAAAATCTAATTTTAGCGTTATGAACATATCGAGTTGGCTAATCCGGGTTAGAGCTAAAAAGGTCACATTGCAGACCTTCCAAATTCGTATAACTTCTCCAATAAACCTGACTTACATCATTTTGGATCTAACCTTTAGTTCATGGGTGACGAGTAATATCTGTACAGTGAAATTCATTCTGATTTTCCGTTTTGGTCCGTACAAAGTGTATCCTATAAAATAAGTCGGTTTCAACCGAAAATCGGAATTTTTTGATTCCAATTTTTTTCGAATTTGAACAATTGCGCACAATGGCGAATGTTTGTCCCGTCATCTCGCAATAAGCGGTCCGCTAAATCTTGCCTTCTGAAAAAATGACCAATTTTTCAAAATATAACATTTGAGAAATAGTAGGCTTTGAAAAAAACACGTTTGGTAATTTGATTTTGTCTTAGAATGCATCTCTCATGGTCTTCAGGTCCTTTTTCAAAATCAGGCGCCCAGTAAAGGCTCTAAAGGGTAAACGTATTTTATCTTATCACTGAGCTGGGTCTTATTCAGCAGATGGGAGGAAACTGTTTTTTATCTTTCGGTCTCTTTTCTTATCACAAAAAAACTAACAGAAAATTTCTCTCTGACAGAAATTTTGTTTCTCATCATCTAACAAAAATTCTTTTTAGGAAAACAATGATCCAAAAAAAGATTTTGTCGCAGATAAATAAACAATCTTCAAATTTTTGACATTTTCAAAACGGATTGTGGTTCTGATAAGTTTGGGAAACTAAATGTCCATTTTTGTCAGAGAAAGCTGATTTTGTTTTTTTTTAATCAATTTTAGCACAATTTCGGTTAAGCACAATTCCAGCACAATTTTGGTTCGATTTTGACTGATTTTGGTCGAATATGTTCCAATTTCAACCGATTTGGTCCGATTCCGACCCATTTTTTACTCAAATAAAACTCAAAGGAGTTTTGTTTGTCGAAGACGTGTATGTTAAATCCCAAGTTCCCATGCTTGAGTTTGATTAAGGGTAGACTTGTTTCCCATATCTAGTTCCTACAATTTGAACAATGGTGGAATGCGTGTTTGTTATAATTTTGTTCGAAACACAAATGTGGAAAATTATATCGGTTCGCTATGGTTCGCCATGAAATGTTTTTTGTTAAATTAAGCCAATGAAAGCCTGAACAGAGCGCAATTAAGGCGAATAATAAGGTAAAAATAACCAAAAACAAGAAAATCCGGAGAATTCACACATTTAGAATACAACTAAACAATGAGATCGATTTCGAAATGTCACTTTCCGCTCATTACTCGGCCTGACACCACCTCCACCAACCTCTCGCCATCGTCTTATTCTGTAGTTTGCGAGTTTTCAGTTCATTTATTTCCAGATGTCACCATTTGTGTTATTATCTATTACAACGAACTTCGAAATGGCCTGAAAATTCCCTTGGAATGACGTCAAAGTGACTTGAACTTACGAAGGTTTGGTCCAAACCGTTTTGACCAAACCGTTTGGATCGATGAAAATGAAAATCATCAAAATTAGCTGAAAACTCATATCTTTGGGTTTTTATCATGTCGATGAAGAATTTTGAAACACTAATATTATTTTCGATTATGATCGCATGTTCTATTAATGGATTGGGGCGCTTCCTCACTCTCTGAACAGTACGGTTATATCAAATATATGTCTCAATAATAATCTGAGGGAAGCGATAAAATTCCAATTCTTGAAATTTTTGCCAAAACTACGAATGTAGGATTTTGTCCAAAATACATTTACCACGTTCCACTAAAATCTTACCGAATCATACACTACGATCAAAATGTGTTCGTTTGATCAAAATTGAGGCTTGGACGCTTGGTCCGCTGTCCCGTTGAGGATTCATAGGGGGTGATTTTTTGGTATTGGTGGGTGGTAGATTCCCATGATTATGAATCTAAGGAGGTTGATCAAAATCTCGTATATTAGTGATCGATCAGGATTATTATGTCATACCGCGTTCGGTGATTCCAACATGGTTCAAATCTCGGCCAGCGATCAAATAATCAAATTTTGTCTAAATTGTTTACTGCCGTTCTTTGCATGAGAAAATCAAGCAATTCATTGAGAATACATGATAGATCCAGATTCATAATCAGAGTCAACAATTTTTCATGTGATGCGTATTACGAATATGACCCCACTCGGAAATTAGCTGTCGCGTGATGGTGTCACGTGTCACCATTTTGTGTCATCAATGACACGACGATCCAGTTGCCCATTCTCAACTCTGTCACCCTAGCGCCTATCTTTTTATTTTCCGTTTCTTAACAATTAACCTGCATATTTCCCCAAATAAGGATTGTTTTTTCTCTGGAAAAACATTTTAAACTGTATGATAGAGGGGTCCGGACAGATTCCACAGCCAAAGTTGGATTTCAATTTTTCCACAGCCATTTTTTTGGTACTCGCAAAACCTCCACAGCCAAAAAAAAAATTTGGCCTTTTGGCTGTGTCATTTTTTGAAACCTCCACAGCCAAAATAAAATTTTGGCTGTACAAATTTTATTTCCCCTATTCAAGACCAAAATTGTCGATCGAGAGAGAAAAAGAGGGCTAGGGTCATGTACAGTACAATTTAGGATAAGGGTCGATAGTATTGACTCGATACCCTTTAGGGTAAATGCAATTAAGGTAAGAGCTAATACCATTTAAGGTAAGGGTCGGGTCAATTTAGGGATTGGTTAAATCCTATTAAAAAAGAGTCAATTTCTTTGGTGTGAGGGTCAATTTATTTGGGTGAGGGTCCATTTCTTTGGG
Source organism: Oikopleura longicauda (assembly GCA_004367895.1). Classification (NCBI taxonomy): domain Eukaryota; kingdom Metazoa; phylum Chordata; class Appendicularia; order Copelata; family Oikopleuridae; genus Oikopleura; species Oikopleura longicauda. The sequence continues at coordinate 167 of SCLD01092766.1, read as the reverse complement.
GATGAGGGTAAATTCCATTTTGGGCTAGGATCAGTCCAATTTAGGGATAGGGTCTACTCCATTAGGGTTAGGGTGAGTTCTCTTAGAGCGTTAAGGTCAGAGCCTAGAAAACCTCCACAGCCAAAAAAATATTTGGCTGTGTCATTTTTGAAAATCTCCACAGCCAA
>SCLD01092765.1:0-16811 GCA_004367895.1 Oikopleura longicauda | reverse complement strand
TGGCTGTGTCATTTTTTGAAACCTCCACAGCCAAAAATAAGTTTTGGCTGTGGAAAAGTTGAAATCTCACTTTGGCTGTGGAATCTGTACGGACTCATGATAGAGTAAGGGAAATTTACAATATGAACGTAAATTATCCCACCCCTTTGAAACAAAACGACCGATGGTCAAAAAACAAACTGTTTTTTGTCACCACCGGCCATTTTCGTACCAAATATTGAAACATAATTCAACTTTGTTTGCTGAACTTTAAATCTGAACCTTTTACACTACTGTTCTAAATAAAGGTTTCTCAACATTAAAAAAAAAATTGAGTTGATAATGTTTCTCAATCTAAGTTCCATATAACGTAAAAAAATGAAAACCAAATCTCGTCTTCCGTTTTAGTGGTTGACAATCTATCTCTCGTTCTAAAACTAATTTTAAGAACCACCAAGGTCCTGGAGGTAGAGGTCACTCAATCAACACAAATCAGGCCGACTAAGGAACTGGTAGCGGTAACAAAAAATAATCCTGACAGCCCTTTTTACGCTTTCGCGCGTCTACCAATGATGGTACTTTTATGATAGTTTCACACCAGAACACTGTTCTGAGAACAGAGATAAGAAATGGTTTTACAGTTGAATAAGAACCGAATTCCTTACGGTTTGAGTTCGAAGTGTTTCAGCTCGTAGTGATTTGTCCCAATTTAAGCCTCGTTTAGATACGTAGCACTAGAAATACAGGTTTTTGTGATTTATTAATCATTGCGCTTTGTACACAAAAGCTCTAAAGCACTACTAAGATACAAAACTGTATAAATTGCACTTAAAATTTGAGCCTAAAATGCTCCAGGCTAAAAACGAGACTCAGACTTGAATCCGAGAAATAGTCAAATTGTCGAATTTTCGAGTGCGTAGGTGTGCACGTAGGTTGAAATCTTCGCGAAAAACATATCTTTAATGGCACGTCTGGAAGATTTTGTGGGTGGCATGTAAAATTGGCTGTCGAATTCGTGCATTTTCTAAAAGGAAAAAACTTATCAGTATGAAATCGAAATATTCTTGATCGGAACCTGAGTTGTATATCAGAAATCGGACATGGTCGACTCAGATGGGCAATGGCGGATACTTAAACCGATGATGGATGGCGTTAACAGATAATGAAAAAAGACGAGTCTTAAATCATTTATCAAGTTCATCAATATCCAAAATAGAAATACAAAACTAAGTACAATATAGACAAAAGTGTCACTGCATCTAATCGAGGACCTTTATATGGCATTTTCTACAATATTGTAAGTCTTTTTCGCTCAGGGAATACATATTTAATGACAGAACGGCTTGGTACCGTTACGATTACTGTTCAGACAAGTTCAATTTAGTCTATCATGATTCATGACGTTTTTTTGTTCAGACTTTTTACGTCGATTCCGTCATTTAAATCTGGAGATATTTTGACTAAAGACCTATTTCGAGGGATTCAAATGGTCGTATATTTGATCAACTTGTCCGCCGAGACTGTACGTTCATAACCATATGTTCGGTTCGTCCGCAATTAAAACCTTTCGGTATCATTTCCCATTTCAAGATAAAGATGATAGCGCCACATTCAGAAGAAGTCCATAGTTCATTCATATTCATATGCTCGGAGGACCATTTTTTCTTCATCTGGACGGACATCATCACCATCTCATCCGCATGGCTAGATCATTATGGTGGCGCTAAAGAGTCAAACTTACCATTTTCCATTTACCAGCTTACTATGATCTGTTGAGGTTCGAAAATTGAAGTCGAAATAAATAGAAACAAAGCAAGAGAACTTACCAGAGATAAAATATAAGAAGATTTTGAACTCAGAAGACAGAAAATGCGTAGGCGTATAGGCCTCTTTGCCTTAATTTGCTTGGGTGTGGTCACCGGTGGCTTGGTTCAGCTTAAATTACCAGAAAATTCACCGGTTGGGTCAATAGTTTCCGAGTTAAGAGGATCAATAGACTCATCAACCCCAATAAATGCTGAACTTGAATTTCGAATTGTAAAGTCTGACAGACAGAATGGTCTTGAAATATTCGAAATTGAGGGCAACCAAGGAAAACTTATCGTAAAACAAAGTCCAGACAGAGAAATTTTATGTCCAGGAGAAGAAAAATGCTTATTAGAAGTCCAGGTAATTCAACTCATATCACAGCCACGGATATCTAAACGGAATGATCGTAGGCGGATGTAAAGCCTACGTCGTAAAGGGCGTTTTCTAAAAGTAACATCGGAACTTTGATTTGATCATACAAGTAGTAGAACGTAGCGTAGAGGATGAGAATGAGGAATGGTACCCTTAGCGTAATGAAATGTAAAATGGACTTCATTCGAGTTTTAATAATTCAGTTGATGTATTACTAATGTCACTAAAACCCATTAAAACACATACCACTTCTATTCAAACCTATACAACATACACTATATTACCCACTTACATACATAGGTATAACGCTACACAGATATAATGCAAATGACTCATAATGAATGAGTCATAAACGTACAAATTCGTATAATGGTGGTTTCTTTGTGTAAAAACCCTCAAGACGAGACCTCAGCTTTATGGGAAAACTTCAATTTGTATTGTTTAACATTAAATCGTTACCATAATAACGTTTTTACCCGTATTAATTTTACCCTCCCCTTGTAAGCGACGGAGTAAGGTTATTCGATCAAGCTCAACCCTGTAGTCCTTGTCGCGTTCTGGTTAATAATACGTTAATTCTGTTAACTTTTGAATCAACAAATAGTTATGGTTTTTCGATGACCCACTGTGCACTTATTTGGTCAGATCATGCTGAGATTTGTTTATCTTGATAAATTTTTTTATCACGGGTTACTTTTGATTCATTATCTTGATTATCGTGAGCCGGTGGGAGACAGCACGAAGTACTTTTATTTTTGCTCTGGTCCAATTTTAAGGAACGTGACGTTATTTAGGCTCATTTGAGTCCATCATAAGCCAGTAATCCCATTGGTACTATAGTAATATATTTGAAACTGAAATATTTTGTTTTTTGACGCCATGGGACTATTAATTTTAGAACATGAAACTTTCTCGGCCGTATCTTAATAATAAATGAGAGAAAAGGCAGTAAAAGTATATAATGGGCATCACCTTTATCGATTTAACCATTGAATGGAACTACAGTTTAACACGAGTACTATTACATTCAGGACGTGTCACACTGTCACAGTCTACCATCACTGTCACAGTCTACCGTCACTGTCACAGTCTACCGTCACTGTCACAGTCTACCGTCACTGTCACAGTCTACCTTCGAAACGCCCCCGTCCGTTTCGACTTCGTACTTTCTTTTCACCATACCTTAAAAATTAATCTTAATTTCAGGTCGTTGTGCTGCCACAAGCGTATTATCAAGACTTGTCAATTACTATCGAACTTGAAGATACAAATGATAATGCCCCGGTTTTTGTTTCAGACATAATCAACATTGAAATAAATGAAAACACCCGATCGGCTTATTCACTGGACAACCAGATGGCATATGATCCTGATATCGGTAAGATCTCAAAAAACTCAATTTTCTTTCAAAATGTCAAAAATACTCAAAAAGAGTCAAAATACTGAAGACACTGGTCAGAAAGTCATTTACATTCGTCTGGAACAGTACTGCTGTACTTTTTACATTTAATATGACCAAACATGTCCGAAAAAGTCAGATACATTCGACTCCATTTCACCCCATTTTGACCTTAGTTTTAATCTGGTATGATCCTAAAGGCCTTATATTGAACGTGAAAGTGGCTGAATAAGCTTCCGATTTGCAATTTTCCCACTAATTTACCAGCTCAAGTATGTTTTATTATAATAACAATTATGGTCAAGTATCCTTTAGTATCCTTTCATTAATAACAATTCTGAAAACTAATGAGTCTCAATGATAGAACGCTCGTCTTAACAAAAAACTCCACGGGCAGGACCGCCTAACCCATAGCTCCTAGTAACAAATACATCTCGGAGCTTCTTGGATTTTTTTCAAAATTTTGCATTTTTTTGACTTTTCAATGTGATGTCACGTGACGTCATTGCCGGTAATTGTGAGATTGTATGCTAATTTGAACCGCAATGAGACCGAATGAGACTTTTTTTCTGTTTTACATATTATGGGTCCTGGCCAATCAAAATTGCTGTCATGGGCGTGGCCGTTGTGGTTAAGAGTGGAACTTTATAGAGCCGATCAAAAAAATGGAACCACCCACGGTTAATTTAATCAAGTCTCTTAAGAAATTTTTGAACTTAAAAAAACGATAAAGCGGTTGTGACACCTGCAGTTCCAGGGCTAGTCACCCTAGAATTGAGTGATGTCAATATTTTGGCTCTCAGCCAACAGCCGGCCATCTTGAGAAAACCGTCTCAAAGCGACTCGAAATAAAGATGGACAAAAAAGGGATGAGAGGTCATTAACGGACCAAAATACACCCTTTTCAAAGTCAAAATAAATGACAAAAACTCCGTTGTTTACGTCAACAAGGCACCACCAGGGTTCGCCACGATAAAATGTACATATACTGTATGATATACATACATGTATACCTACATACACAAAAACGCCTAGACAGCATACCGTTTGATTCCATTCATTTTGCCCAAAAATATTTTTTAGAAAATTAGAAAAGACCTTGAATTGAAGTTATTTGGCCGAGAGTTACAAGCCAACTTAAATTAATTTGGCGCATTAAATGAGTTTCATATTCGAAATTTAGGTTTTACAATTTGTCATTCTCAATTTTTTTGCCGTGATTTGGCTTTTACGCTAAATAATTTAGAGATCAAAGGGATTGATTCTCAAGCACTAAACCTGTTTCACTCACCTAGAATTTCGACGTAGCAAATTGTTAATTATTTGTACTGTATGAATCATGAATAATGACTCATCCATTACTGAAGTTTTATTACTCATTGTATGCGAGTTAATGAGTCATTTTTTACGATGTGTCAGGAGAGGCATTAAACTGGAACGGTTCATGCATGTGCGGCATTTATAATCTTTATGACCCCAAATGACCTTTATTGGAGGTGTTAAGGTCATTTAGCCTGGAACTAGAATGACCTCGCCGTCCATATGGCAACTGTCCCCAACCGTTCAACGGTGCGAACGGACGAAAATTCCTCCAATAAAATGTCGGACAGTCTGTCGGACATCAAATATCGTCCTGTGCACCGTTCACCTGCAGGTTTTTCGTCACATCGGTTCTAAAAATATTTTGAAAAACATAAACAGATATTTAACAAAATAGACATGCATGATAGACCTTGGAATTGATAGGTTTATAGGGGCCCCTAACTCGGTTAAAACCAAATTGTTCTAACTTATTTCGAAATCTGAATGTTGCAGATTTGTGTATATACCTATGTATACCCACGTTAATAACATCAGTCTTGCACGTGATTGGCTGATCAGCTGGAATTTGTCAGTTTGATGTTAGAACATGGAATTTGTTGGAACCACCTACATCTCGTATATACTTGTACCTGACTCTAGAGAAAAAGATTTTAGGTTTTGGGTTGCGCTTTTTTCTTCTAATCAGAGATTCAAAAGAATTTTAATTTATGCCCTAAAATGAGCTTTTTGAGCTACCAAGATCCAAATTATCAATAGGTCACATTTATCTACCTAGAATTACCAGATTTATATTTAAACCCTTTCCCACTTGGGTAAAAAATGCCGTACGGATGGTATCGTACCGTATCATTCGACAATTTGTATTCTAGAATTGGTTCGAGTAAAGCAAGACGTCTTATCACTTAAGTGCTGCCCAAAAGTTCGCATTTCGAATTTTTGTATTGAAAACTCGATAAAAACTGTCTTCTAAGTGAACACAATGAATGGTCGACGAGAATTTTATTTTCTGCCGAAAGCAGTCTCTAGATATAAAGAAATCTCATTTCAGGAGGCGATAAAAAATTTGTGCCGAAATCTGATTTTTGATCGAAATTGTTTTGTATCACTAATCATTAGCATCAATGTATACTGGTAAACGAAAACTCACTATTAGAACACCATAATTGCTATTTAGAAATAGATCTCAATTTGAGGCAAATTGGGCAATAAATCCGACAATTACTTATCCAATTGGTTCAAAATTGGAATGGTTTTGAATGATTTCGAATGACTTGGAATGATTGATTCTAGCATCGACCAACTTGTCGGTGCGTGAAAATCCGATTTTATAATTGATCTGGTTAATCCGTGATTATCCCTGATAAACCTTTTAAGGGTACCGACCGGGACGAGTCATGAGATAAAGAACCACTCGAGGTCTTTTTCATCAACTCTAAAATTAAAAAAAAAATAAGTTTCGAAACATTTGCATAGTAATGATAACATGTTTCACGTTTAATAAATTACCAATATATTGAATATTCATTGATCCCATTGGGGTTGTCTTCAATGTTTTGCTTTCAAGGTATTGACTAACCCAATGACTATGTATTGTTTGATTTCGCGGTGTTAATTTCGCGGCATAAATAACCGCGTTTAACCACGAATAACCACTATAAACCGCGAAAAACCACATTTGGACAAAGTTCTTCTCACTTTGACTCTGTCCCGCAAGACAAATGTTTTTAAAACACCATTAATGTTTGCTAGATTTGAGTTTTAGATTGATCAGCATGATACTTGGCTGGTTTAGGTCACTTGGGGTCATTTTGGGTCAACAAATCATCCGACAGAATTACGAAAGGGAACACATTGCGGTCAAGTTATCATCGCGAGAAATATCAGAGGCAAACCGGGGATATGACGACATTGTGGTTTTCATTTGGTTAGAAATGACCTCGTGAGGTCGTCTGCGGTCATTTTTTTATCTTGTCTGTTGCTCGATTAACTAATGAAAATTTTGAATTTTACCAAAAATCATTTTTACTTTCATAAAACATTTTGACTTTTTTCCGATTACGTAAAAAAAGTTTTTTGGTTGAGCTAAATATTGGGTTTGAGATTTCGCCGCTCCGAAAATGTTTTTTCGATCTTTAGCTTCCGTCCAGTTAAAAAGGTCCTTGTCGTAATTGTCAATTATCCTATTCTTTATCTCGATCACGTGATTGGTCGATCGTCATCATTCAGTTGAATTCGAGCAATCACATGATAAGAGATTCAATGGTGATTTGATCATGTGATTCGTGTGCTCATGGTCACGTGGTGACAAGAATCCAGTGTCAATATATAGCATTCATAATGAATCATCTGACATGACATTTCACACATTCCAAACGCCAAAAGGGGCAGATGTCCGTTCCATTTTAAGTTCCATACCGTTCCATTTTTTGTAGAATTTCAAGAAAATTCAATTAAACATCTTTAACCCTGCCCGAACACTCAGTCTGTTAGTCAGTCTACTGTCAACCAATCAGAAAACAGCGGCCAATTGAATTATCAAATCAGAATGTCCTCCCAAATTAATCATTTTGATACAGGTTGTTAGCCTACATACAATCCTCAATTGCTAATTTTCTGTGTACAGGACTATAGGTTAATTTAAAGCTATATTATCAGTAAAAGTATGCATTCAATTAATTTTGATCTTGTAATCAAAAACGGAACTGAGCGGAAGGACACTTTGTGATAACTAGAAACTAAATCATTTAATCACATTAAAAGGAAAGAGTTCATTTATCTAGGTTCTAGATATAGAATACCAAAAAACTAGAATTTATTATAGAACTTGTTACCCAATTGGCATTTTATCCGGATTTATTTTTAATCATTTTCGTATATTTAGACCGAATTCAACGGATAACAGTTCAGTTAACAATACCATTTCTATTACACAATACCAACATTCTCGCATTTGGGATGAATTTCTGGGATGTGCAAATATGGGATAATACCATATAATACGGTATATTTGTGTTCCAAACTTTGGCAGTTCCAAATTGGATTTTAGTGTATGTCTGCCCGTCGATTCTCTAATTCGGTTAAATTAATCCCGGTTTATCTAACCGCCTAAATGACAATGACGTAACGGCGCCCCTTGAGCTAACCTAATTTGCGATATTTTGTTATATCAAATCTTTGTCTAAAATGGCCAAAAACGACCTGTCTTTTGCATTTCGACTCTAAATTTTCTATTTGCTGACAATTTTTTGACAATGTTTTAAGGTGAAAATGGTAAAATAATCTATACGTTGGACGATGAGTCAATTTTTACATTGGAACAATATGAAGATCAGTCTGGATCGCATCTCGATTTGATTCCCGTTGGAGTCATTGACCGAGAAAAGTTCAAATCCGCTGAATTAAAAATGACGGCTTCGAATCCGAAAATTACCGACCAGATGGATCAGAGTACGACTGTTACAATTCATGTTACCGTACTTGACGAGAATGAGTTCAAACCAACTTTTACCAGACAAGTAAGTTCCCGAAAATTCAGATGAATCGAAATCAATTTGTGCTCCGAAAAAAACGATTTTTTACAAGAGCAATTTTTAAAGCGGACATTTTAATGAATGAGAACTGACAGTAGAGTTCCGAGTCTATAATAAGCCTAAATGAACGATAGGGTCGTTATTAGTGTAAAGTGTATTTCATAATTCGAAATGAAAAGCTGGCTGTTGATAATACAAATATCGGTCCAACATGCACCGAGGCAAAAGATGACTAAAAATACATTTAACATATTTTGAGTAAACATAATTTTTGGTATTAACCGATACCGATAGATTAAACTGAACTAATATTCATTCGGACCACCCTTAAGAATATATACTAACCTCAACCGGACTTACGGTAAATTTTTTTTGACGGAATATTCACGGAAATTACACAATATTAGTCGATTTTTGAACAAAAAAAAACTCCATTTTTCTAAATTACACCGTTTTGGCAAAATATTACAAAAATGCATACGGAATGAAGACTGATAGTACAATTAAGGTATATGAATTTGAAGTGAGTGAATCAGTCGCACCGGGAACTGCTGTCGGTCGTGTTGTTGTGAATGATGGAGATGGATCCGAATCAGTCACTCTTCAAATACGAGATGTTACTGCCAGACAATACTTCCGCGTTCAATCAAACGGACAAATATTCACAAATAGAAAAATTGATTATGAGCAAAAGAAAAGGTAATAAAAATGGACATTTTCGCTTAAAATGGTATTTTCGGTTACTGGGTTGCCTTACACTGTACTCCAAAACTTTACTCCAAAATTTTATTTTTAGTTTTGAATTTTGGATCATCGCTGCTGATTCTGTTCATTCTGAACGTGCCAAAGTCTCAATCTTAGTATTGGATGAGAATGACAACGAGCCTGATGTATTTGTCGCATTTACCAAGCCTCATTTGTCAATTCCAAATTCGGGTTTGTACCTTTTACAAAAAGTGCCCAAGGCATTCACAGGCCACTATTTCGTTAAATTGATTCTCAGATTATTATCGATGTACCGAAACATAAGATCGAGTAATAACTAAACATTTTTTCCAGGTTGGGTTGAAGAAAATGGATCGATTGGTATGCACATTGGGTACGTCCGCGCCGAAGATAAGGATTCTGCTGGTATTAAGGTTTGTGTTTACATTTCAATTTACCATAACTAATGACTGACTCCCTATTGAATCTCCTAATCCATCATTTAGAGCATTGAATTAATGGAGACTGACTCGTTTGAACTGGATAAAGGAATCATAAAAACCAAAAGAGCTCTTGATCGAGAAACAAAGGATCAATATATTCTGCATATCGTAGCATGCGATAATAGCGTCAAACAAAAGTGAGTTTTTAATATTTTATGAACACGATTAAAATTTAAATGTGTATAAAAAACGCGTTTTTACACCGTTATAATCGCCTTTAGGGCCTGTACTAAAGCTAACGGTAACAGTTATATGATTCGTAGTCTATGTTCCATAGACAGTAGTTTATATGATGCAGACCCTCGATAGATATGACCCATACCTATGGGCAACGTCATTCCCACATAAATAATATAGGTTACATAGGCTATAATGGCTTTTTTTCAAACCGTCTTAATTTGATACAAATTGCGCATCAAATATTAATTGGCAAAATATGAGATGGGCTTTTTGACATTTGGTAGAATGGATTTGACAACCTGAAGTCAATATGGTTGCCCGTTCTGTCTTCTGATTCGTTCATATCATATGCTCACTGAAATATGGTCACTTTATTCCAGATGAACTTAATGTCCTTATGGTACCTATGGTAATATGAATTATTAATAGTCAAAATTCACCGTGTATTACCGTGTTTTGAACCTCGGTTAACCACCTGGTTACCAAAGTGCGGAAACGAATAAGGACCAATCGGAGAAGATGGTTCACTTTAAGCGGTTACCAAACTCAAGAATGGTCAATGAGAGACTCAAGGTTATGCAAAAAATGAAATTTTAATTTTATTCTGAATATAAAGTGGGAATATGCATTTCAAATTCATATACTCCAAGTCTTCTTTCTAGGAATAGAAAAAGGAAATGAAAATTAAGACTTTGGACCTCTTCGGAGAGTTGTTGTGAACGTGAACTTAAAGACGCTATAAACCGGGATACAGTTTGGACCACTTTTTAGATCACTCTGAATAAATTATTGAAAGATTGTTACCTCAAGCTATACCATTGACCTGAATATATCAACTTGACCTTGATGTGACCTTGAGGAGGTGTGTTTAACATGATTCCATTTAGGTGCACTAAACGGAGATTGATCATCTTCGTAAGGGATTTGAACGATAATTCCCCGATCTGTGAGAATACGAATACAGTCATTCAAGTCTCCGAATCTGAAGAAAATGGTAAGTTTAGGGATTACAGACAAAATTGTTAAAAAATGATAGCACATTACTGATATTCAACCCAACAAAAATTTATAAAGTAGCGTGCGTGTTCCCGATGGTCATTTGGCCCGAATTCCGCACGGACAGTATAAAGACGATCATCACACAGTATTTTTCGACGTGGAGCCCCTGAACGACGTCATCGGGAATGCGCACCCCACTTTATGAGTCTCTCGAGCCGATCAACAGGATAACAGTCATATAATGACAGATTCCTGAAAAGATATGAAAATATTATATCGTGTGTTTTGAATCGAGTTACATCAAGTACGAATCTTTGAGATCACATTTTTTGTTGCTTTAGACAAGATCTTTAAACTGGAACGTGTTATTATTAAAGCGATATTGTCATAAACGTCATAATTTGAAAATAAATTTATGGTCTCTGAATAAGGCTCTCTAGGGCTTAGCTCCGATCAGATCAGGATTTTCATGATCGACCACGAATGCAATTTGTATCAATTTTGGAGTTATCCTAGAATTGCTCCGAAAATTCAATATCAATGAAAAAATATCAATGAATTTTGAATAGGATTAATTTAACTCGGTTACATTTTATGGTTTCACTTATTTTATATTTTAGGTGCTTTCATAACTCAAATGAAAGTGTCCGATTTGGATTCTGAAACAGAACCAACCGGTTATGGATCCTTGAACTATCGGTTGGAACCCGCTGGTCAATTTAAAATCGATTCAAAAACTGGGGTTGTGACCTTGGCAGAGGAACTCGACTATGAAAGTCAGGCCACCTGGACATTGGAAGTGGTGGCACGTGACGGTGGTGATCTAGAGACCAGATGTCACCTAGAAATTCAAGTTCAAGATGCGAACGAAGCCCCACCAATATTTCAGACTCCAACTGAAGATGATCTAGAACTTTTGATTAATTCAAAAGAGCTGAAAGGATCATATCTTATGTCGGTTGAGGCGCTCGATCCTGATTATAATCCCGCAACAGCACCAAAAGGAACACCAAAAATAATGTACAGTTTATCTGATAGTCATGATGTTCTAAAAATAGAATCAATATCAGGAGAAGTAACATTGAACAAAGCTGCAGAGGATATACCAGAGGAATACAAAACCTTTCGAATTGTCATCACGGTAAGTTCCATGTCATTTACGTAAAGCTAAGATATAAATAACAAATGATTCGAATCCAGTAAAAACAATTTATTTTCAGGCGACCGATAGCGGTACTCCACCTATGAGCTCAAACATTCGTCTAACGGTGGCGCTACGTGAAGGAGTTGTTTCTGGATTGGTTCAAAACAGACGTGCCCTAAAAGGTGGCGCTACACTTGCACTCATTGCAATTCTTGCAGCACTAACTGCACTATTACTCATCATACTGATTGCACTTGCTTTTATTTGCCGTCACAAAAAGGTGAATTGAAAACTCTTATTTCACAAGAAAACATTTGAAATGAAACAAAATTTTTACAAAAAATATGTTTAGTCTGTTCGATACGCAACTTCTTACAGTCATGGAAATACTGTTGAAAGTACAAAAAGCACCAATGATCAAAATAGTCGCTGTGACGAAATCGACAATTTTATCAAAATTCATGATGATGTATCCATTTTATACGACTCAATTTTAACTCCAAGAAGTTCAATCGGCCCAAACAATTTGTATAAGGCGGACGGTGGGCCACAATTCAAAAGTCGAATGATTTTGGATAAGATTTTTAAACGAAAATATGTCGATAATAACATGGGTCAATCTGAAGAAGAAAAATCTGATCGAGATTCTGGTAAGGGCGAATCAGATCATGATACGATCAATCCAGCAGGGGGTCCAAAATGCGATGAGAATTGCCTCAGGCTAGGTATGTCAAATTTGAAACAGTCACAAGTTGGCGCTTATTGCAGAACTTTGAATTCTTTCTTAGGACATTCTGATTCATGTTGGATAGAGGAAGATAATTTAAGTCAATCGAGTTCAAAAAATGGGTACAAAAAATGTAATATTATACACTCGCATAATCCATCACTTCACCAGGTACAAATGGCAACATAAATTCACTCGGTACTTATTCGAATATATTTACAACTTTTATTTTTAGAGCAATCAAATAAATCGAATTGATATTGAACATAAAAAAGAAATTCATTCCTCTGGATATATTTCCCAAGATACCGACGACCTAGTCCAAGGCTTTAAGCCAATCAGAATGGGTCAATCTACACCAATTAAATCACGTGATCATCGTGAATCATCAGATGATGGTAAATCTTCAGCGTCGTCTTTGGTGGTATCAAACAAGACACCTACAAAAGGACCTTTCAATAGTCATGGAACAGGCTGTATAATTGATGTCAGTAGGTCAGATATTTCTGGATCGGACTTAACTGTAAGGGATTTGTCCCTAAGAAAAAACTATCAACATTCGCCAAAGAAAATCAATATTGTTTAAAAAACAAATTTTGTAAAAAATGTAAATCTTGTAATCTAGAATGCCATTATTATTATTTCTTCAAAACGACAATCCTGGAATAAATTGCTCTCTAGCACTCTTAAAAATTTCGTTTTCTCTCTAGCGCCCTTTGAATCTGAAATTTCATATCATTTGAATACGAAACATAACTATATTATGCTCAAAAATCGTTCATATGGTAAAATCATGTGATAATCATATGGTATTTTCGTTTAAAAAATATTTTCCCGTGTGTGAAGTACACATGGACAGCTTCAGTTTATATGGACAAGTGACTTTGAATCTGCGTCACTGAACAAATAATGTCAAAACTTCTTTTAATTCTATTTTCGCTCTGAAAACAGCCATTGAGTGATTATTAAAATAAATTAAAGAGACCATAAAATTTCATATCAAACGTGGAATCACTGGTGTAACCTATAAAATGAATAAATGCAGAGGAAGGCCAAATACGTTGCTTGTCTACTGTCAATCGACTGGATATAAAAACTCGCCGAAGTATTCTGTTGGAGACTGCCATCCGATGCAGACAGATGCCATTCATGGGGATCACACATCGGTAGAAAATAAGATTTTTTATTCGGCAGCAGAAAATATAAAAATTCAATATTATCAATGTCAAACATGTTTTGTCACACGAGTAAATGAAAACGAACAAGGTTGTTTGAAATACTAAGAGGAGTGCAGACTGATTCTGAGTATTTAGTGCCACTAAATAACCATTCAAATTGGCCGACTTTCTTAGATCGCTAAAGTGAGGTGCGTCTTCCCGATGGTCGTCTCTGTACTGCCCCATCCAAAATTCGGGCAACATTTCCATCAGAAAGACACACTTCACTTAAACGAGCTCTTAGCATCGAATTAAAACCTTGGATTTTAAGCAACCTTGTCAAAGAACCAAATAAACTTTCATCAGCTCTACGAAATTTCGCTCAATCGATTGGTGTTTCAATAATTTTATATTCGTTGGACCCTTCACTGTCTTCCAATACAGTTTCCCCTAATACTTGTCCTATTGCCGAAGCTCATGGTCATCATGTGTAGTAAACCACATGTGTTGCTTTCAAATATGAAGAATTTGTGAAACTCTGGAATATAGATGATTGAACGTGAGAAATTGAATCTACTTTCTTGGATGAATTTTAATACATTTAGATTAGGATCCGAAATGATGTTACATGTTCTCCATTTGTAACTAAACACGAATCACGAAATCTTGTTCGGAATCATTCTCCGAGCCGATCCAAAAAAAAAATCGAAATTGAAATCACAATCCATCGAAATTCAAAAATACTAAAGATAGAGCTACCGGACGGGCAAAACTCAGACTTGAGAGCCGCATGTAATCGACTGGACTTAAGATTTCCGATCGAAAATCAAATACTGCATTATATCTATTTAAGCAAAGCAAAAATTGACTCAGAAATTGGTTTATGCTGCACTTCTGAACTGATATTGAACACAGAAATGCTAAAATAAACAAACAAAAAAGTTTAAACATTTGACAAATGTCAATCCGTAATTCTAACACGTCTTCAGACGTCAAAAAGAGTTCCAAACCCAAAATTCTAGAGTATAATTCAACTTTTGCGCCAAGCATAATAGAACGGATGTTTATATACACCCTAATTACTTTAAGAAACTCACGTGGTTAGTAAAATGGCACATTTTTGGTAATTGACCAATATTTTGAAATTCTAGACGGTGGACGAATATAAATTCTCCCATTAAATTATGAAAATGAATGAGACCACGTTTTATGAAAAAGGTAATTGTTGTAGAAATGGGTCGCTTCCCGTCAAAATATGGAAAGTAACAAATTCAATTATTTTCAGCTCGTTTTCTGAACAGCTCTATATTGCAACCAGTTGACAAATGACCTTTTCCGGTTTAAGGGCGGTTTATATTTTTAGTATCGTCAAAATAAAAGCTCTAGCAGATCTTCTCAGTCATGTTTAGGGGGATCATATATTAGAGTCGAATAACCGGTCTTGAACTTGCACACATTAGAGTGAAACACTTTCATATGATTTTGCATGTTAAGTGCTCCATCCCAATGTGTGCAAGTTCAAGACTGGGTGTTCCACCTTAATTTGTGCAAGTTCAAGAACGGATGTTCCAATCTAATGGGTGACCCCCCTAAATCTGAGTTTAACTGTTTTTTGAAAAAGTTGAAGATTGTGGTGGATGTAGTATGCAACTTGTAAATATGGCTGGGTACGTGAAAATAAGTAGGTATGGTACCGTTCAATCTATCGTAATTTATTGTAATTATGAATCGTAATTTTGATTTAATGATAAAGCAAAGACTAGTATTTTTAAAGCGAAACATGTGATTTGTTGCATCACCAATCGACCTATATCACTTTTCATACACCGCCTCACCCTCAATCATTGAAGTCTGTTCAAAATAATCATTTGAAATTTCATTTTTATTTAGTAAAATTTTTATACAAGTATAGAGTCGCTTGGAATTTCATGTCTCTTCGAAAATTTAGTGAAGGATCGACCGGGTTGAAAAACGTCATCATTTTGCTCAGTTGTATGCTCGTTCTCTTTGCAGATATCGCTATACATTGGTATGTTCTCGTCTCGCAAAACAAAGAAAGCGCAAGAATAAGCTATCTTCTTAGCTTCATCATCCAGCATACTGGTATGTTTTGTTTGTGGGAAGAAAAAAATTGGCATTTTTCTCTGAATGAGTTTTTTGATGAAATAGGGCTGAACTGTTTTTTATACGTACTAAGGAACCCATTCATGGTGATGAATGTTCCGATGGGATGAATCTCCAATGGGACGATGCATTTTAATTTGCCAGATTACGACACATGAAAAGATTTTGAACCGATTTCAACATGATGAGATAGTGTGGGGAATTTTAGGAACCTGTCATAAAACGCTTTTCTTTTAAATCGATCCTGAGTCGAAAAAAACAATTTCTTGTGTCAGAATGGCATGAACTTTGCCCTTGAAAATTTTTAACTTGCCACTTTTGGATTTCATTGAATTTTTGACATATGAATACTCATGGATAAAAACTCGGGCGGCGAGAGTTTCAGAAAGATCTATAACATAGGTTATGAGTAACCACCTACGCAAAGATGGGATGTCGAAATGTCTTCGAACGCTTGAGAAATTATAAAACGTTATTTTTAGTCAAATATATGCAATATGCATATCATATCGTTGAGAATTAAATTTCTGTTTCAGTGACATGAAAATTTTTGATACTTCGCCTACGCAATTTTTAAAATCAATGTTCTACCAAATTGCGTGGGCAGACTAAACATTTGGGCTTGATATTCGGATTCAGGGTTGAATTTCGCGTCGAACGATATATGTGGGTTTAGAATTTATATTGATATTCCCATCTTTTAGCATGAAAATGATTATTGCGTAGGCATTACCGAACAAAACAAGTGAAATGAATGCACGATTTATATAACCCTATATCAACACATACCATTCGACGCGAAATTTAACGCTGAATTCGAATATCAAGTCCAAATTTTAAGTCCGCCCACGCAATTTGGT
>SCLD01092764.1:0-12575 GCA_004367895.1 Oikopleura longicauda | reverse complement strand
GATGATCCTTCAATAACTTTAGAAGTTCGTACACTAAATAATGGACTAAGTTCTCTCCTGGTGACGCTATTCTACCATGTGTTAGTATTTACCAGGAGTTAGTATTGTCGAAACTTAGTCAAACCTCTGGCGGTTAACTTGCATTGCTGAGTCAACGACGACGCTGGGTGATAAAATCGTTTTATGTTTTTATTGAGTAAAATTGTAGCAGATTTTAAGGAATTCCTTTAATAAATTGATGCTAGTTTTTTCTGAAATGGCAGTTGCTCGTAAGAGTGATCTGGGCAGTTTTTTGTTTTGACGGTCAGAAACCGTTATTAATAATTGGCGTAGAGTCGACGTCGGTTGTTTTGGCGTCGTCTCATGACCGTATTTCTCCAGGCTTGAAAACCTGCATTTTGTGCGGCCATATTGCGTCTCATCATTGGCCGGTAGAGCACAGATCTTCCATTTGGTCGATTAACATATTGTTGACGTGTTGTACGTAAGTGACCAAGATTTTTTGACGGATTTCCGTAATATTGAGCTAGAAATATGAATTTAATATTTTAGCTTGAGAAGTCAACGACTACCTGGTCGCTTCGTTCGTCGGGTCGTTGTCTGTTGGCAGTCTTCGAAAAGCGCCTGGTTTTTGAGGCTTCGGTGTAACCATGGGCCCAGCATTTTCATAATGTTTGGCTCATTCAAAGTGGTAGTTAGTATTCTGGTAAGTCTTGTCACCAGATAATGGCTCCACTCATTACGTGTGGCTTTTATGCCGGCCGGTCCGCTTGTCTTTGGAATAGGATTCCATGCCTGTCCCAGAATGCTTCGAATTTTTGGTTGACTGTTTTTGAGGAAAAATTCCTTATTTGGCTTTTCTGGTGTTGTAGGATCCGCCAATTTTTGTTCGAACCGTGTCAGTTCCCGGTACATATTTGGCAAATCGTTGAATTTGGATTTATTTTGTCTAATCCAAGTGAGAACTTGTGTTCGGGTCAGTTCAGCTCTTCCTTTATAATGTTTACAGAAATCTGTGGACATGTCGATATTGAGCTGAATCTCACTTAGCATCTGAGTCCAGCCTTGTTCACGGAGTTTCAAATTGGTGCTGTTGGTGAGTTGTAATTCAATTGCAACTGTAGCCAGTGCTTTACCGTAGTCATTGATGTCCGGCACTTTTAGTCCAGTTTGTAAAAACGGATAAATTGACAGTTCGCGTTCTTCCTCTCGGATTCGGAGCTGTTCCGGTTGGCTAAGATTTGTACCATTATGATTGACGGATTCTCCGTAATTTTCTAATTGAATTTCTTCGTCACTGGACTCACTGTCTTCTGTGTCAGTGGAATGCTCTGACAGTGCGATTTTTATGGCTGAGTCGTCTGAATCGGATTCTTCGGATGTCACAGCATAATCGTGAATTTCGCCCGGAGGGGTAACTTCTAACACTGTTGCCAGATTAATTGAAGGTGCCTTAGCTTTAATGATGTTGGCCTTGAGAACTGGTTTTAACCGTGGGTCAGTAACACCATAATGACTTTTGAATTTATTCTGTATGGCCACCTTTTGCCATCCAGTAAAGGCTGAGATGGTGTTGTACTTTTTGATGGATTGTCCATATTTTACTACCGTCTCCGCATAACTTGAATTATTGAACCGCAAAAATTTTGTTTCATCGTCAGTGATTTCCACTATTGTGTCATGTGGGTCGACCAGGTGCATATGTGCGATTGATCCCAACCATGTTAGAATTTTTCCTTTCGGTGTGGCTGGTTTGGACTGTGTTGCTGCTATGGTGATAGTGTTCCACGTTGGCATGTGTCTTGATGTTTGTAACATTGGAGCAGTCCAAGATTGATTACCTGGAGAAAGGGTGGCATTTAGTTGTTTTTCCATCAGCTCAAATAATTCCTTTCGAATTTGGTTGACGGTTATTCCGTGAATTTGTCCTGCCAGGTGGTGAAGACTAATGATATTGGCTAGTATTTGTGTGAAATTGTCTTCTTGGCCACTTTCCCATGGAATTGGGCACAGGAGGGAGTAGCGTGACGTACCTACTGGTACCCGAATAAGGAAGATATCTTGTTGAAGGCTTAACCTTGACATGAAGCTCACTGTATTTGATCGAAATGCACGGCCGCTTGGGAAGTTTTGAGCAGTTTCCCACGCTTTTTGTGACCAAACTTAAATAGATTATGGTTATTTGCTCATTATCGATTTTTGAACGACTCCTAGAAAGTTCTAAGGATGTTTTGCCTATGTGATTTTTAGTTACCTGGATATTCGCCAGCAGTAAGCGCTTCGGCTGTGTCAGTAAATTGAGACGGCCATCCAGCTGTATACGCTAAAATACTGTTGAAATGAAGATTGTTGATGGTATTTTCCATAATTGTTTCGGTTGTTTTTGGCCAGGCATGTTGTTGTGGTAGATACGGGTTGTCATTGATGGCGGCAACCATATTGAACGCACGAACTGGTGTGAGTGAGCCATTTTTCAAATGGACTTTTGTCACATTCAGCGCTTCGACCCAGCGTGGGTGGTTCTCAGTGCCTGCGGCTGCTTTAGCCCCATTTCTCAGGATGGTAATTATGCTTAATGCATCAATGTTATCGGCATGAAGTACGATGTATTCCAGTGCTCGTGCTTGCCAATGCCAGCCAAGCTCTGTAGCATCCACTTAAGACATTGTTTAAGGGAGTTGTGTGCTGAATTAAGTCTTACCTAGCGTGTCAGTCCATTGTGGATTCCAGTTGGGGAAAGAGAACATTTTGTTGGGAATGTTTGGGTAAACTGCCCACCGATTTTGATTGTCAAGGAGCATTGTCCAGTAATGTGTAGTCAGTGTGTGTTCCGACGTTCTACGTTGTTCTGTTTTCGGCATATTTGTTCGGAGAATTCGTGACATGTCTAAATGTGTTCTATTTTACGGTTATCCGTTATTAATATTATTTTTTCTAAAAAATTACATGGTTTCTGAATTTGAATGTACAAGATATACGTTTACTGTACAGGATTGTGTTTTTTGATGTATAATACATTAATAAAGCATTTCTTCTGACATTTCTATGGCCTCAATGGATGCGTTAGCCAGTCGTGTTGCTGGTGCCGTCATTGAACGCTGATCCCGAACGTTGACGTAATAGTGTAACATCTCCGGTGTTTTCCAGTTCATGTATTTTATGATCTGCCATTCGGGAATGTTTAGGTTATATAATCTTACGGCCATGGATACTCGTGCTGAGTGTTTGGTTGGAATTGTATTAGTTTTCCAGTGTAACTTTCGGGCCATATTTTGAACTTGATTGATAAGTGACGTCCCTGTACGTTCTATTTCGACTTCGTTTAACCACTTCCTTGTTGGTGCTGTCATGATGAAGCCAGTTGATGGTTTATCCATTAAGATCCAGAATGTTTTGAGCATTTTGATGGGACAGTAGGAAGTCTTGCACTGATGAAGGCTTGAGAATTGTAGTCGTTGAGGTATATCATTGGTGATGTTACCTTTCGTAAATCGCAAATCAATTTCCATTAGTTGATGTGTGAGTGTTTTGATGATTCGAATATCCTGCCACTGTAGGCGCATTATGTCACACCATCGAGATCCACTATGTAGTGCCAACATGAGCGCAATTGCCGCTAATTTTCGACGCATGTGAGATTCTGTTCGGATACCTCGGCCTGTTAATGGTTTAAACCATAATTTATTGACAAGTTGATGTCCTTTGGTCCATTCTAGGTACGGTGCTTGATGTTTCTTCATGTTAAAACGTAGGTTGATCTTCAAGATGAATCCCCGTATCAACTGTTGTATTCTGGATTGATGCGTAGGTGTGATTTTGTTCGGATACACTTGTTGAAGCGCTCGAATGACTAGTGCTGTTTTGTTTTTTAGCGCTGCAGTCATGACTGGAAGATTGCATCGTTGTTTCTTTCTCCAACAGGAGTCCATGTACCATTTGATGATATATTTGGTTATTTTATCGATTGTGATAGGTTTTAAAAATTGACGGATATCCGTTATCGTATTTTCCCAGTTGATGGTATGAGTTGTAAGTCGTTTATTCTGAAATTAGTCTAAATCGATCAGTAGATTTTCTGCCTTGCATTGGTCAACTAGGAGTTGTTTAAGGTTGACTGTGTTGCTGTCTTCCGAAGCAAAATGTTTAAGTTTTCCGGGAATTTTGGTTACGTCATATTTAGGGACAATTTCATTCATAGACTCACGTTTTGGTTGGTCATTCGCTGGTTTGTTGAATTGTAGTGCTCTACCACCTTGATTTTTGTAACCACCTCGGCTGTTTCCTCGACCGCCTCCACGACCACGTGGAGTTTGTGATGAATTATTTGAATTGTGATTACGGTTATGTCCGTTAAAATTGTTTGATTGTGACCTATTGTTGTTATAGGGATGATTACGTCCTCCCCGTCTTTGAAATCGACCTGGAGTGGTTGGTGGTTTTGACCATGCCTTTGGTAGCGTTTTGCCTTGTACCGCCAGTTGATGTAGGGCACGTCCAATTTTACCAGTGGGGTTTGAAAGGATTGAGTCTTCTGGTTTTTTACCCAAATTCGATGTTTTATAGAGTTGATCGATTTTGTTGTGTAATTTACGGTTAGCATATTCCGTCATAGCAGGTGAACTTTTATGAAGCGTTAAGTAATTGTCAGCAGTCACTTGATCTGAATGTGACATGCATGTTGACACCATAAGAAGGAGTTTTGCTCGATCATAATCAGCTTTGGTTGCCATTTGTCGAATTTCTTCGATTCTATCAGCCAGATATTGTTTCACTTGTTGCATTCCCATTTCGTTATCAGGTAATGCTTGTCGGTAGCGTTGTAGCAGATCTATGACTGTCTCATGACTAATTTTCTCCGGATCATCAACAGTTTTTCGTTTGAGTTCACGGTAAACCGTAATTGGGCATTCACTATTTGCCTGGTACTTGGAGATGATTTTGGATGGGACGACATCCCACATAGCGTACCACCTTAATTTAATATTAGTTTGTTAGCTCTGAATTTAATATTAGTTTACCTGTTGGCTTTCATAAAGACATCGTTGCCTGTATTCATTGCTGCCTTGGTAGTCGTTGAGATGGCCTGTAACTGGCCTCTCATTTTGATGACTGAAGCTCTGGCAGTTTCGACTTTTTTCTGGGCTGTTTCGTGTTCTTGAGTCACATGACTAATTGCTTTATTACCATGTTGTTTTGCCACTTCAGCTGTTTCATCAAATTTTTCGTCAGTTGCAGCCAATTCTCCCCTATCCAGTTTGATCAGATTTTGTAACATTACTGCACATTCTTCACTCTTGACGGTTTCATCCCGTAATTCTTGTGATTTGTTCTTGATATCACGAAGTAGCCCGGTTTTAAGCTCCGTGCATGATGACGCTTTTGTTTGTAGGTCGTCTGAAATCACGTGATTAGGGGTCTTATTATAATTAAAATTAAGACGAGTTGTGTTTTAACGGATTTCCGTAATTTTTTTCGTAGGGTTTTACCTTTGATTGTTGTGACGTCAACTTCAATACCGATTCGTTTGAGTTTATTGTTGGCATTAGCTGTATGTGAAGGGATGGTGAGATCCGCGAATTCATCGTCGAATTCTTCATTTTCGTTAGTGCTCATTTCTAGAATTTTATTCCTTTAATAAATCCACAGCTTTGGTGGGTAATTGGGTAAATTCAGGTTAGATAGGTTTTCACTTGAAATCAGGGAATGAACAGTATTATAATGGCAGGTGTGTCTGGGCAGATATATTTCCCCTTCGTAAGTTACTAGTAAATAATGCAATTGCATAAAAAGAGGAAAAGTTTTTCATTCAAATTTGAATTTTGCCTATTTCAGGCATTGGAGCGTCTAATAATGCACTATTGCTCATTTTGAAACGTCGAACTGCAGTGCGTTGCTCCAGTTGCTTGCGGTATAGGTCAGCACGTTCGTCCAATGTTAAATCATTCTCTCGAATAGCCATTTCAGTTTTTGCAAGGTCATATTGGCGTTGGTAGTATTCTTTGTGAATAACGAAATAAAACACGTCCATACGTATTTGTTGAGGATTCTGAATGTTTGAGATTATTAAATTACGGAATTCCGTTATTTTGTATTTACCATATCCATAAGCACTTGTTCCATGTGATCACGTGCGGTGAATTGGCGTAACGAACTTGGATGTTCTTTTCCATTTTTCTTTTGACCTAACCTACGTATCATGGATTTCCATTTTTTAAAATTACTCCATGCGCGCCACATCCTGCGTTCGGTGGTCATCATTTTTTCATGATAATCTTCGTGTTTTTGGGTCCAGTATTCGAAGGTGCCTTCTGGAACATCTGTCATTCTAAAGTAGAATTGATAATAAAAATTATATTTCAGTGATAAACACTTAATAATAGGCTAGTAACACTTTGGTTTCTCTCTAATTTTTTGAAAGAAAATTTTTGCGTTGAAAATTATTTGGCCAAAATTAAATCTAGAACTGACCTTGATTCGATGAGTCATTGCGACTTATTAGTGGTAGAAAAAAAGGTTCGTAAGTGTGGATTATATTGTAATTTGTTGTAAACGGATTATTTGATGGAATTCCATTATTTGGTTGGACGCATTCGGACAGCTTTTTTCTTTTTTGGACCAGACGGAGTTACCGTGGTAGGTCGCTTTTTGATCGGACGATTTTTGGCCAATCTCATGTCGAGTTTTGTTTCTTTGACTCTGGTATCTTCTTCCCCTTCTTCTTCCTTGATCATCTTCGCTAGCTCAGTATCATCGTTAGATAACGTATATACGTCTAGGGGATTGATCATATCAGGGAGCCACATGACGGATAATCTTTTTTCACCATGAGTGGTTCGTTTTTGGTTGAGCGATTTGACCAGGTCCATCCTCTGATGATAGAGTTGGTTGCCGTTTTCATAGACAATTTTCTGAAGAGTTTTGGCATTTTTATGGTTTTCCATCAGGATTATGGGGTGTGATAATCGAACGGCTGCTGCTGACGGATATTCCCGTAATTCACCAAGGTCAATGATGGATCCGAACAAAGCTTTCTGGATATAATAATTTGCTTTGTTTAATGCTGTTCTAAGTGGTTTGTATTCCAACAGCTGTTCTCGATTGCTCAGCTGAGATGTGGCCACTAGTGCGCGCTCGATGTCGCTTAGTGGTTGAGCAATTTTTTCCATCAGCTTAAATTCATGTTGTTTCATTATTTTTAGGCAATTGCCTTAGTTTAAAATAGACATTTTTTACCTGTGTGTGAAAAAGTTCTGGTAATAAAAGCTGAATTTCACGCATTGCTTTGACATTGCTTTCCAAGGTAGCTTTTGGTAAGGCAATTGCCTCAAATCGATTGATCCACAAATTGGTGATGATTTGATGTAACGTGGCTGCCGATTTATGGTATGTCTGTACAGCTTCTTGAAAAATCTGAAGGTCCATTCTAAAAAGATTTACCATTACTGATGGTTACTTAAGTTTTGTCTTGATTATTTTGATGCATCATGCATAATTAATGGTAGAAATGAACTAAAGCTCGTACAGTACGGGGTCTACAGTTAGGTGTGCCCAAGAATTTATAGTCTTGTAAACCATAGTTCGTGCCATTTGAGTGAATGATTGACCGATGTTCGCTCGGGAAATACGTTATTGCTTCATCACTTGACAGTGTAACGATATAGTTCTTGTCATTACGTAATAACCGTTCTAAACCAACTGGTTGTTCGGACCATTGATGAAAGATGAGCACGAAGTAAGTGCTAGGATAGAATTCTGCCAGATGATCTGTAACTGACGTCAGTATCGACTTAGGAGGAAAAATGTAAAGTTTCATATGTTTAATTAATGACGGATTAACCGTAAAAAAGTCGTAGCCGATACAGTGTTTATGTCGGAGTTTATCATTTTTCCACATGATAAATTTCCTACATTTTGTGTTTGAAACTGATGCAAAACAGTCAACTTGAAATGTAACTTGGAGGATTCTTTCGAGTTGGTGAAAATGTGGTATTGGTAGAAATTCTTCCGTCATATCCACTTCTCTACTTGGTCGGTCCCCAATTTGATATTTAGTCGGAAGCCATAAGCATGTGAAATTAGAGTTGAATCTCTTAATAAGTCGAAATATCTCGATAATAATATCGTTTAGTCGTGGGTTTCTTGAACCATCGAGCTGCATGGCGTAGGTGACTTGCTGATTGTCACAGTACGACGTGATTTCTTTATCTTGGATGTGTTCTGAAAAATGTTCTAGTGCGAACCAGATGGCCAGTGCTTCTTTCGTGCTGATTGGCCAGTCCACCATAAATTCGGGAAACACCATTTTAAATTCTCCGAGCTTTTCATGACCTTTGAATAATACCGCCCCCAATTGACATAGCGATGCGTCAGTATAAAGTGTCACGTGTTGTCTACCTAGTTGAATAGAGGGTAGCCAGCACCTTCGAACTTCTAGAATGTTAAGTTTTTGCCATTCTAGAAGTTCTGTTTTAAGTCGATCGTTGACGTATATTACGTGATTTTTGAAAAAATGATGAATTTCGCCTTTATGACTTTCAGTTACGGCAGTTATTATTTCCGTCATTTTACGGATGAACATTTGTACGTGTTTACTAGCTATGATGAAACTACAGCAATTACCACGGAGTTGTTCGAGTCTTTCTAACGTGATTGTTTTCGCTTTTAAAATGTCATTTATTTCTTGTTGAAATCGTGTCCATTTTTCCGTGGGAATGGATATTGTACACGTTTGTGTGTTAAGGTTCATACCTAAAAACTCGTCCTCATATGTCGGTTTAAACCGTGACTTTTCGAGATTTATAAATCCCCCCCCAGCTAGAATAAGTAAAACTACTAAATATGTGTTTCTACCCCAGTGTGTTTCGATTTTCCGACCTTTTACTGAAAAATACGTTGGTTCCGCTATTAGTCTGTCATCTAGGTAACAAGTGACGCTGATACCTAGGGTGCGTGCATAACTAAGCGGTATATGATTGGCTTGTTGATAACTGGCCGGTGATTTTCTTTCCCCAAATGGTAGAACTGAATATGCAAAAAACCGGCCATCAAATTGAAACGCGCACAGTGCTACACTTTCCGGGTGTAATTTTAGTAGGTGAAAACCTGCTGAGTCATCCAGTTTACACATTCTGTCTCCTTTCTTAAGGATTCGGAGTATCGTATCTAGGCCCTCGAGATGGCATGGCGATTTTACGCCTTCTAATAATTTTATGGATCCTCCATCATAGCAACAGCGTACCTTTTTCAACGGGTTTTCGGCATTGGCTAGTACGAGACCTGCGGACAGTTCGGGTTTAAAATTTTTAGGCATAAGCCTCAAGGATCCTGCTTGAATAAATTTTGAAATTTGTGCTCGACACGTGTTCCAATGTTTTTGGATATGTGTTTCGTTATTAGGGTAAATTGGAGCACTGACGGTTGTTCCGTTATTAGTAAGTCTTAATGGAATATGACGAATTGGTTTATACCATGACTCGAGTTGCGTCTGTCCCTGAATTTTAAAATTTGATAAATGTCTAGCACGTTTTTTAGTTCTATTTCGTAATTGATGAAAATAGTCTTTTTGCAATTGTCTATGGTGCGTGATGTTAATTTCTTGAGGATTAAGTCCTAATTTTTTACAGTTATCCTTATGGGCCACTGAAATATTAAAGATGCGCCCGTGATTTCGAAACTGTTTCGCATTTTTAGGGTCCACTGGGGCTAGATTATGAAAAAGATCAGCTCCTTGGTGTATTTCGCTATAAGCTATGTGTCTGGAGTAGTCATCCGGTAATGTCCTAGCCATTAGCAGGTATAATGGTGAAAAATTATTATAACTGCCTGCGCAAAAGTCTGTGGTACTACGGCAGTAAAGGTCTAGCCATAACCGATCACGGTTATCATCATTAAATTGAATATTATCGTAAAATACGTCATGAAAAAGGTCCCAGCAGTAGTAGCTATACGTGAGCCATTGCTGATGCAAATATGGACCTTGGATGATCCCTTCATTATTGAGGACGATATTATTCCTTATATTTACTGGTGTCACCGGTGGTGGCTGGAATTTTGCAATATGATGGATATCCATAAACGTTTTCCATTCATCAACTGCTTGACAATGCTTATGAGTACACGCAATTGCTTCAATGAGGGTTAACCCTGATTTTTCAATAAATTTAAAAGAGAATGGTATTCGATACATTGTGTGCCCACATCCTTGGAAATACGTATCCTGTGCTCTTGACTTTTGCGATTCCCAGTCCCATTGAACCCATGGTGACGGTTTGGGTTTGTGATCACGTGTTCGTAATATTCGTACCATGCGTGCATTTTCCGATTCCATAATTAATTTTGCTGAAGTTATATGCTTGTTAATTCTGGTTATTGCGGATTAAGAAAACAACATTGAATTTTTATGTTAATTTGATTTATTAATGCCTAGTGCATAATATGAGGCCGTTTTAGTCAGAAGTTTTTAATGCAGATAATTTGTCTTTTGACGGAATTCCGTAAAGTAATAATTTTTAACTGCAATTGATTATCTCAGTTCTGGGCGAGGGTAATTGACAGAGACAATATCTTCATATTCTTGAGCCAATTCTCGTCTCGTTGTTCGTAGAGTGGTGGTGATAGCGACCAGCTCTTCTGTTTGAGGAAGTGGTCGTTCCAGTTCTTGAATGCATTGATCCAAGAAATTGAGCGCTCGTGACAAAGTCATACCAATGGCAAATATATACCGGGCCCGTTCTTCTCTGGAATTTCGTTGATGCTGAGACATGCTAAATTATATTAATTAAGACTTTGCTTGGCTGAGTATATTATGATCGGAGTTTTAGTTTCGTGCACAGGATTTCTTACCTTTTTTTAAGCTCGTATTAACGGTTTCGTTTTCGTTATAACTTGATTTTTTGAAGTGAAGGATAAAGGTTTTTTGAGTGAATTCACTTAATTTGATTTATTTTGATAAGAAATTCATTAGTTCCTGTCTTTGTGTGTCATCGACGTGAGAATACGTTCTCATCTTATCTACAAATGCCTGAGCCGTTTGTGATCGTGATGAAGGCGGCTCCTCATATTGAACTTCCGAGCTTTCATCATTTTGATTCCAAGTTGTTTCTGGATCAAACCGGTAGTTTTCTAACGGCCACGTGACAAGTGCTTTTGTTCGATCGATAAACGTTTCCAGTCGAATAGAATCGAATGGGCTCGTTCTATAATGAAGATTTTGAGGGATAAACCCTGATGGCCAAAGTGGTTTTAAGATTTCACTAATTGCAGCTACTTTGGCATTGGATTCCGCAATTTTTTTCGCAATTTGGTAGAATTTTTCGACAATGCGAAAACCATTGTCGGAGGTGATTCCAGCTGCTCTTAGCCAGTCTGCTTGGACTGTGAGTGAAGCTGTGATGTCCTCGACGGCCAGCATGGATGGATTATATGCGAATTGCGTCCAAAATGTGTTGGCTGTTGATTCGTAATATTGAATTGCCTGGTTATAGGTTGCCAATTTATTCCAAGGCTGTTTCTTGGATTTTTGTTGGATCTTTTTCCACCATTTTTGCCAGGCATGGTCATCATGAAAGAGTTTATGCATTTGCATTAATCGCCAAATTGAAGCACTCAATGGGTGTTGTAAAAACGCTGACCACGGTAACATGTGTGGTTGGAGAAAATCCGGTTTTAGACTTTCCAAATTGTGCGAGATATCTTCTCGTTTTGTAAACGATAATTTTGAGTTGACCAGTCGTGCATTATTGCAAATTGCTCGACATAAGTTTCGCCAGTCGTCCGCGATTCTGATTTCGCGTTCCAATCTTTCCGGAACCACTAGCGCTTGGATAGTTTCAGCCAATTGGCTCACAGTTCTGGTGACAATTTCATCTATTGATGTTTGGTTTGGAATATCCGATTTTTCGATACAAGTACTAACTTGTTGTGTTAGTTCTCTTGTAAACGTCTTTTCATGGGTTAATCCATTATTATCAGCCAGATCTTCATCGGAGATTTCTGACATCGGTGATGGTGGCCTTGATGAGTCATATGGTGGTGCTGTTTCCTGTTTTTGAAAGAAATGCTCCACCAGGTCTGCTTCTGCTTTATCTGCAAGTTGCGCAAACGTTATGTCATCCATTTTCGCCTTTTTACATCGATCTTTGTATTCGTTGACGGATATCCGTTTCTAGATTATAGTGTTAGTACGTTCATATCAAGATGGTTATGACTTACTAGGTTAGTGTCTTCTGGCGTGCGCTCTTCCTCTATGATAGGGGTGTGATCGATGTCGGGAAGAGTGATTTTGGTGGCTGCAATGTTGGCAGTTATAGTGGCCATAGCTGTCCCTGCTTGCTCGTTTTTTATGGTTTGACCATCAATTTCAGTTTCTGCTTCTGGTTCCGGAATCGGTTCGTTTTTGGGAGCCGTTTTCCGTGACCTCGGTCTCATATTCGCTTTACGTTGCTCATATTTCGTTACCATTATTCAACTACCGATTTCTAAAGTTTATGCGATGACTACAAATGAACAACACAGTTTTTTGATAAAAGAAAAAAATTTTATTGATTTTATATTTGTTTTTTGTAGTTTTGTATGAA